>DWHP01007675.1:0-10851 GCA_018247895.1 Parnassius honrathi
TTATTTAGTTCGATATTAAAAGGCCGCCTATACAATTCCTCGACACAAATTGGTAACAAGCGAAGTTAAACCGATCATTCAATATCAAAGAAAGGCCTCGTTATAACATATATTAACGAAACTAAACTAAAACAATGGCGGCTGTCAAGCGCTTATAACGATTTCGAACGAACTCAGGCCCCTATCGCGATAAGAATTTCGCCCCCCCCCCCCCGCACGGCCGCTATTAACGGGTTCTCCGCTCAGTCGGGCGCAAAGAGAAGCTTATCATTTATTAATTGAAAAACTAAAAGAGGTATGTAAATATAACCTTTTAAGCGATGTGTAATAAATGTGTTGGATTAACAACTTGTGACGCTTGTAATATTGTTAACAGACTTCCAAAAATAAAGCAGATTAATATTTCGATACGTATGTATGTAATATTGTTGGACTTGCACAATATTCGCCATATAGGTATATATGCAATAATGTAAGGTTCCATTTAAAAAAAAAAAACACATCACGACGTGACGAGCTCTCAAAACACTTTGAGGTTTGCACAGTCCAGTTTGCGCGAGATTACAAACACAGGCTTGGACTGCGCAGGTAAGACGGAGCGTGTAGCCGGGCCATAACAGATGATTCTGTCTGAGCCGTACATATTGTTGTTTTTTTTTCAATAACTGCATGAGAAGAGTAGTCTTAACAAACATTAAATCAACTTGCGTGACAAAGTAGCGTGAAATAATACAAGCGAGTAGAGATTATCTCAGTTCCAAATTAACTGTCGGATTCGCCTATTTTCAACCGACTTCAAGAGGAGGAGGAGGTAATCAATTCGACTGTATTTTTTATGTGTGGTTACCTCAGATTTTTTTCTATGTAAAACGATTTTTATGATTTTTTTAATTTGGAAGCTGGTAAAGCTTCTTGTGTGGTCCAATATCAATTAGATCAAAATCTGACCGGGAGCTTTTGAGTTATCCTTAGTAATGCGCATTTAATTGATTTCGAATACATTGATGACGTTTTCTTTTTATTTATGTTGAAGTCGGGTGTACAAAATGTTTAATTTTACCGCTTGTATTCGTTGGACATTGTACACGGCGGAGTCGCGCTGCGGCTGTGTTCCGGCTGCAGTACGAACGGGTCCGCTGCACTGGAGAGGAACTACGCTTGTACGGAATACCCCAATGTAAATTAGTGGCATAATGTGTTTCTAATAGGCAGCAAGTGATGAAAAACGTTATTTTAATGGTAAGGGACAACTGTAGTTGTGTAAGGGACTCAGCAACACCTTTACTTTTATACAAAGTAGCGTAGTTGACATTCAAACTGACCTATAAAGACGACCTGATATTTCGAGTTACGGCCTTTTAAATATTTTGCATTCTAATATTAGAGAATAATATCATCAGACGGACTGTGCTTGTTACCAGTAATGTATCAAAGACAGCTGCCCCCATTTTCAAAATATCTGAAAATATGAAATCCGCAAAACTTTTCTATAGTCTTTTTGTATATTATTTTAAAAATGAATAAATCGTAACGTAATAACTTTTTCAAGTGCTTATCTACAGATATTTTCAGAACTCTAGTATGTAAAGACATTTCCAATTGGTTGCTTTTACTGTAGTAATTAATTAGTCGACATATAATTTTGTTCTCGTGAACTTTTACGACTTAAAAAGGGTACCGGTATTAGCTACTTCGACTTAACTTGTTCGATAGTTTGAAGGTTCGAAGTTACTTAGCCACAAAACGTAAAAACGCAGTTCCGTATTTGAAGCGAGCAAGAGATAATAATTTCTTAAATACTGAACCTACCTACCTTAAATAGTGACATTCACAATGGAACCAGATAAACCAAAATAGCGCTGTCTCGGCCTGGCTGGCCATATAGCTGGAAGAACTGACAAAAGAAGAGGAAGAAAAGTTTTCGAGGGCATCCTCGTACCGGTAAACGTTGTGTAAGTTGGGCCCCTACTAAATGAAGCGACGATTTAGTAAGAGATGCAGAGAGTTGATGGATGTAGGTCTTTCAGACAGTCTCTGAGCTGGCGTATGTTTAGCAGCGGACCTGGATGGGCTATATCGATGAAAATGATGTACGTACGTATAACTATGGTATAATATGAAGATGGTGACCGTTAGCCTGTTGCAACATCTGTCAATAAAAAAAAACAGATAACGTCATTCATTTAGAAGAAAAGGATTTTCTTTTTACAAAATATCATTTAGATTATGAACATCGCGATGCATCGCTCTATACATTTTACTACTATACGGTTACCACTTACCATCTGACGAGCCATATGCTCGTTTGCCTTCTCTTCCTATTTTAAGCAGGTATAAAGATTTGTAATAATATGTGGATAAAAGTATCTATACAAAATAAAAATAAAATACTTTTATTTTTTTCTCTACGTTTGTCAACCCTCGCCGAAACAAACACATCTACGGATGTTTTGTTTGCACGCGGCTAATCTCATTCTATAAACAACTCCACTAGTTTATATAATTCAGCGAGTCGCCTAAGTTAAAATAACTCCTTTATAATATTGATTGACTTGTTCACAGCCTCTCGTTTGTTTGTACGTTAATTGGATAGCGAATTGGGCACCGTTTAAATTAGACCGCTGCGGGTTAGCCTTCTACAGTTTGTGCAAATTCTAAGAAATGTTGGGATATTTTTTATCTACATAACATACAAAGACCAAGTTACAATCAACTCGCTTAGTGAACGCATTAATAAATCGAGATTGTGCCAGCTTGTGTTAAATGACTTATATTCTGGTAAATGTTGGGATTATTGAAGTGAAAACTATGAATGCCTCGATAAGTATAATTTTTGCCGATAGGATACCGATACCGATGCTGTTATAAAAATATCGGCGATTCCGACACCGATACGCTTATTGAATACAAAAATGAAAATAAAGTAAATAAAACACAAATCTGGTTACTATTTTAATTAACATAAAAGTAACAAATAACGGGACAAACTAAATAAAACCGTTTAAAATTATAGATAGTTTCGTTTGCAAAGAAATCTTTGATTATATAATTGTCAACGAAATAGACGACAACACGCGCGTTTACATTACATTTTGAAGCGCGATATTTGAAAAGTATCGATGAATGGGCCATAAAAATATCACCGATGCCGATGTATCGGCAGACTTCGAGTATCTCCGATATATCCGTATTGGACGCATCCCTAGTGAAAACTTCTTTAGAAACGTTGTGATTTGAATCTCGATGAAACCAAAAAGCGACACTAAAAGGAGACAAACATATACATGTATAGATTTAGCCTGTGAGCGAATAAGATAGAATTCAGTACACAATGTTTCCTTTTCTAAAGGTTTCACTTCTACCGAGTGTGAACTGCACACAAGTTTTTTTATTTTTTATCAACATAGGCCCTGTAAGGGTAGTGGCCCTTATACTGGACATGACTGCCCAAATTAGGAGGATCATTACGAATGCAACAATAGATCGAAGTTGTTTTCTGAAACGCTATTAAATGGTTTGCTGTTTTTTATAGTATAAGGGTGGCAAATGTCACAGTCCACCTGATGGTAAGTGGATGCTGTAGCCCACAGACATTCATATTTTTATCTACTACGACTACGACTACAATGGAATGCCTAGTTTTCACTTATAAGGGCCTCCAGTTCTCTACAATCATCATACGAAACACTGCAGCAATAAGCTGATATTTTGTAATAGCGTTGTCCTTCCCCGGTCGAGCTGACCCATTCGTGCTACAACCATGAAATAGCTGCACCGTGGCTCTACTACGTAGAAAGCTATCAAGGTCGGTAAGTATGCCATTATAGGTTACGAGTACAAAGAGCTATCAGTTGCTGCTTGTTTTAGTCATAAAATTACAGTCTTTTATGTCCCGCTAATAGACATAGTCTCTTAGTCCTAGTTCTTCTCATCACCATGTTTTACTTACATTGTCTAGCACTTGGTATCGGTGCTGGGTTTTTCGCGTACTTTGAAAGTGAGCACTTAGCCCCTTAAGTGAATAATTAATGGCCAGAGGACTACTTAGAGCCGAGTTAGGGATCTAAACTTTACAAACATATCACATATCAACATTTTACATTTTACGGTAGATAATATTGCTTAAATCATTATCTAACTGTATATTTTATATTTACAATAAACACTTTTAAGCTATTGCATAGCTTTTATCGCGGGCTTTGAGTGTGGCGACCGAATCAAGAATTTTCGTAACGAAAATAAACCTAACACCCCCCTCTCCGATCTGCACAGCGGTGCAGTGTTGAAAGCCGTGCATCGTCTAACGTCGTTTCAATTCGGCGGACTTCGGCACGGTGTTTGTGTGCGTGCGACTAGACGTATGCGTGTAGACTAGCTGCAAATACTTTAAACAATATTAACGTCTCATTTATTCAATAAAAGAAAAAAAAATGTTTTCTTATCAGTCACCATGCTTATAAAGTGTAAATTGAATTGATATAAAAGAAAAAACTTGAATTAATATCAAAGAATAGAAAATACTGCAAAAATAAAAAGAATAAATAATTATAATTGCATAGGTTGATAAAAATGCTGTGCAATAGCTTTACCGCGGCAGTCCCCGAGTGCCGCGCGTATTCTTATAACTTTAACTGGGAAGAAATGTAAATGAAGGAAAAAATTATTTTTTCCTTTTTAAATAGATATTTTATAATATTTGTATTTATACTGTAGGTGATGGTGCATTACAATACGGTGCAGCCTCGATATAACGAAACTGAAGGGAATAAGAAAATATTCGTTATACCAAGAAATTTGTTATAATGAGATTTGTTATATGGGTCATTCTACTATAAGGGATTTTGCGTTCATAGAGGATACGCCCGAGGAGAAAAGTAAGAGTTTTTTGATTAAACATATATGTTAAGCCTTCAGTCCATTTTGATACACACATTCACGTAACGGCAAGTCAATTTATACATATTTAGTTACTTTTTAGCAAGCCAGGGTAGATACATTGGGCAGGGGAGATACTTGGACATAACAAAAGAATTATTAAAATTAAATTTTACTAGATATTGTACCTAAATTATAATTAGAGTATCGACAGAATCAGCCGTTCTTTGCGGAAATCCATTATAATAAAGATATTAATTAATTTGCAACCTTCCGCTAATTAAAAATACAATGATGTGTCTTACCTACATTGAAGAGCACCTTCCGCCCTCCCTCAATTGCTTGCACCAATTCCGTCACCACTAATCCCAGCACCACTACTCCCTACTACTGGGAGTAGTTCTACTGGGGGTAGCGGTGTTGGGAGTAGTGGTGACGGAATTGGTGCATGCAATTGAGGGAGGGCGGTAGGTACTCTTCAACCCAGGTAAGGCACATGATTGTATTTCTAATTAGCGGAAGGTTGCAAATTAATTAATATCTTTATCTACCAGGTACCTATACTGTATAGGTTTCGCGAAAATGAAATAGCGGTGTCCGCGGATATTCGCGAGATGTGTTTACGCGTAAAGATCGACCGCCGCGACCAACCCGCGCAACTGTTTCTATTGCGAGGTGACGAACGTAAGAGTCCACCGCATGAATACGTAGTGACGTCAATGATTTTCGGAGCGAGGAGTTCGCCTTTCCTCGCACATGGTGTTAGGGGTCACAACGCTCAAGCATATGTCGAGACACATCCGTGTACTCTTAAAGCAATCGTGAATAGTCATTACGTGGATGATTCCTTGGATATTACGCAACGTTAAAGGAAGCGATCGAAACAGCGAAGCAGGTCACCGAAATTCAAAAAAAGCAGGCTTTGTCTTGGCATGGTAAAATTCGAACGTTGCAGCCTCGTTAGAAACCAGAGGAGCTGCTGGTACGATCGCCCGAGGAAGTGGGAGCGATCTATGATAGTCCTGGAAGGACCCTAGGCTTATTACGGATGGCCGAGGAGGACGAGTTGACATTCAACACGTTCATGAACAGGTTGCTGTACGAAGTGAAGATGCTCTATTGCCCACCGACAAAGAGAGAGGCGCTGAGCGCGGTTATATCATTCTTTGACCTACTTTGACTGCTCAGCTACCTTATCGTCAGGGCAAAGCTGTGGCGGGTGAAGAGGATCGATGGGGACGACGAGATACCCGAGGCGGCAGCGGACGAATTTCAGAGGTGGCTGCAAGTCGTCAAAGAAGTTTCGCAGCTACGTCTTCCGCGATTTACGCTCCTACGGGGGGAGTAGTGGATAGGCTTCACGTATTCAATGACGCGAGTGAACGTGCCTACGCATCCACGGCACATTGGCGTATTCGTTTTCGTGACGGTACGGTTAGGGTCACGTTAGCAGCGGCCAAGGCGAAAGTTACAGGCGAAGCTAATTGGCATGTGACCCTTGGAATCCATTCAAAACGAACACATAGTGAGAGCACATAGAGTTATATATTGAACGGACTCTGCAACGACGCTCCACTGGATAAGGAACGATATAGAGCGTTACACTCCAATCGTCGCACATAGGCTCGGAGAGATGGCAGAAAATCCATCACCCGATCAAATGAAGTGCATACCAACTGCCCAGAACCTAGCGATCAGTGGTTCATAGCACCGGTATTTCTACACAAGGAAGAGAGGGAATGGCCGCAGCAACTAGAGAGTACAACACGTAGAGAAGGCAGACCGGCTTTGGATAGCATACAGTCAGTATGATAGCTTCGCTGATGACATCGCCCAGCTCTGTCGAAACAAAAACCTATAAATCGACAGCGTCCTAAGGAAGTTCGACCCAATTATGGAACATAGGTTACTGTAAGCAAGAGGTAGAATAAACGCAGCTGACGTAGATGACCAAATGAAGCGACTAGTCATATTGGGTGGACGACACTAGTTCGTGAAACTGCTCGTAGAGAAGGCACACCAGGACGCCATCCATGCCTATAAAGAAAGGGTGGTCAACAATCTGCGTATGAAGTACCACCCACATCATCTGACCGCTGTCAACGGTTAAAGAAATCGAAAGAAGGTGCATGCGCTATAGAATTCGAAAGGTGACACCACGACCGGCTCTTACGGGAGACTTGCCTCCCGAGAGGTTAGGGTATCGGGTTGAATTATGTTGTGCCGTTAACGGTAACAATAGGGTGACGGCACGAGAAAAGGTGGGTAGCGTTATTCACCTGTTTAACATGTAGAACTAGTTACACGGTTTATTCAAGGACTCGGCAATCATGGCACTAAGACGCACGGCAGCTAGGCGTGGGTGGACTAGGGTAATTTGTTCCGACAACGTGACCAGCTTCCACTGGGTAGTCACCGAGCTATGACGGGTCAAGGAGAGGACACAGCTACTGAAATACTTCGCGTTGAAGCACCGCTCAGACTGGAAATTCATTGCACCGGGTGCGCCAAACCAGGGAGGTGCATGAAAATGGCTCGTACGATCAATCAATATGGCGCTGGAGGTAACCCTCCACCAAAAGAGCCCCAAAGAAGAAACCTTAGTAAATCTATTAACAGTAGCAGAGAATACGGTAAAATCAAGACATCTAACAAGCGTTCCAGTCGGAATTGACAACCAGGAAGCCATAACGCCCAACCATTTCCTCACGTTGGGACCATCAGACGTTCCTGTCACCACGACGTGCTCATCGGCGGAACGACGAACATGGAGGGGTTCACAAAGACTGTCTGACGAGTATTGACGACGCTGGGTTCGAGAGTACCTACCCAAATTATTCCCACGAGAAGAATCGAGGAACGCCCAGCAGAGAGACGTAGACCTCGTCCTGATCGTAGACACCTACCTTCCCAGAAATGTGTGGCCAAGAGGTGTCATCACCAGAACCTTTTTCGGACCTAACGGGGTAGTACGAAACGTAGAAGTAGGAACGCGAGAAGGATGAAGAGCTCGATGAGGAAGATTACCGTCCTCCCAAGAGAAGATTGAGGCTCGAGGACGACGCCGGGGGGAGAATTGATACGGACGATGATGGGAGCCGCCATCCCATTACTCCGTACGCCTCACACTGCAACACGACACGTCTCCCGCAAACCCGTGATGACCCCCACACTGTGATGAAGATCAACGATACGCGCAGTAAATTAGCGCGTGATCGACACCCGCAAACCCGTGTGGGAACTCACCGCCTACGCGTCCCCAGCTATCAGAATAAATATTGAGCGCCTGGCCAACAGAATTCATTCGCGGTACAGAAGAGCTTCAGTAAATAACTACAAAGAAGAAATAAGAAATCCCTATCAGTACTCCCTACAGAATAGAATAATTGAGTTTACTCGTAGTAGTGCCGCGACATCATTGTTGTACCATTCTTTTAAAGGCCCGCGTCCATTAGGCTCGCCGAACCGAATCGAATTGAATCGCAGAAAGTCGCCACCCATATATTTACTATGAAACTGCGTCCATTAGCAACGAGCCGCAGCGCGCTGATTTGAATCGACCGCGCGAATTGCTTGACAGGCGAATTTTCTAGACGGATTCACGTACAGTATTACCATGAATCATGTCAGATCTTTTGACTTTCAAACCATTTGTTGCTCATCCGCTGACTGAGATAAGAGATCACAGCAAGCCATGTGAATGGCGACGGGTTCCAACGTCGCGAAATGTCGCAGACGACGCCACTACAAGTTTTCTTTCCAACTTCGATGAGAATCATCATTGGTTTCAAGGGCCAGATTTCCTCAGGCTAGGTCCTGATTTGTGGCCCACGCAAGTAGTCATAAAAGAAAGTTTAGAAACAGGTGAAGAAAAATCGCCGAAAAACGTAAATACGTTAAAAAGAAGCGAGTCTTGAAATTTACCCGACTACGAACAATTCAGTAATTTTAGAAGATTTCTTAGAGTTACCGCGCGAACGCTGCAAGCTGTAGAAAAATTTGAATGTTTAATTTCCAACAGACATGCATAGTCGGAAAAGTCAGTTACGGGTTCGGACAATGTTTTAGCTGAGTCGGTTAAAGGATCCAACGAAATAGCGCTTTCAAAGAAGGCTAAATTTCTAATTTAAAATTTTGTTCATGACGAGTGTTTCCATTCATAAATAAGTTGTTTAAAGACAGGAAGAAATATCGAGAGAAGTTTACGTTTAAGTAAATTAGCCATAGAGCTGAGGAGAGGAAAACCTCTTTAGTTAAATGTTAAATTTACCTTTTAAATCCAGTTTAACAGAGGAAAGTAAAGCCTGTCATTTTGGACGGTAAAAACGACGTAGTGAAAATGATGTATAGAGAAGTTCATCATCATTTCGATAACCAGGCGGTGATGAATGAGATGAACCAAAAATTTTATGTTTTGAATTTACATAATATAGTATCAATGGTGTAAGACTTACTAGTTAAATCCACAAGGCAATCTTCCATTGGCGAGAATAGCTCACCACGAACCACCTATCACACGTTCTGATTATTTCGGCCCTATGAGTGTATTCGTGGGAAGGTGACATGAGAAACGATGAGGAGTTTTATTCAAATGTATGACTACTAGAGCAGTGCATCCGGCATTAGCGACATCATTGACATCAGCGTCAATGATAATGGCATTAAGGCGATTTATCGTCAGAAGAGGAAAACTTTCCGTTATTTTCCATATTCTTATATATTTCCCAGCGATAACGGAACGAATTTCAAAGCTGCGAAAAAGGAATTAGTACAAGCTCGTGTCGAATGTTGCAATAGTATGAAGAATTAAAACTTTTAAGCAAAATTGAAACCCTTCATTTTATTACAAATTTTCCTATTAATTCGTTATTTTATTGTTGAAATAGAATTCTCTTAATATTCTTAACATCTCATCGTTATTCAAAATCTATTTAAAACATCTATGGATTTTTTTATCATGTTTATTGAAAATTATTATGATTTAGGATGAACTTGAAAGATTAAAGATAAAAAATAATTGAACTTTCAGATGGCTTAGAAATTATAGTCCATCCGATAAATCAGACGCTATGCATAGCGGCCATTTATTAATACTGCAGGGGATTAAATTATAATTATTAATTATGCTAAGAAAAATGAAAAAATATTTATTCAAAATTAAAACAAATTATTTTAAGTTCCAGTGTTACGGTATTCCATGTGGCACTTAGGGTGAAGACCTACATTGCACTTGAGCATTGAAATTTGCTTTTTCTCAACACTGGTTAGCACACCGGCGCTCGCTAGTTATAACAAGCCAGTGATTTCTGCCATCATACCGCATTGAGGACAATGGTTTCGCTTGTTTACGTCCATGATGTGATGGTGTCACGTGTGTACCCAGTAATCTTCATGCTACGAAGCGCCTAAATGCAAACAATGACTCAGTGTCTTTTGTACATCCGTTTTCTCGAGCTAGATACCAGGCATTGACAACTGAGACATCTACAAAATAAGAAAATATTGGCCACCACCATTTCTTTATACGAATTCGCGTTCGCAAATTAGCTACAGCCTGGTCACATTTGTCAACGCCATTATATTATTTATTATAATTCGATATAAGGGTTGGCTGAGGCACTAAAACTTATTACGGCTTATTACGTTGGAACACCGAGTTGCTGTTGCGATATCTAAATTTTCGAAATTCGTGACTGCCGTGACGACACTATTGTCATTCCATCTAACCAAGAAAACCTTCACCTAGACGAAAGTCGTAATGACCTCTCCCCTCCTTTTTGAAATCGAAAGAGAAGAAAGGGGCTCGTCATCTTCACTACCAGAACTACTCAATAAGTAATCCTGTAATGAAACTGTAATATTTAAACCATTGCCCACAGACGTAGAAGAATAATCATCATGTTACGGCCCAGAGTTGCCTAGACTTGGGTCGACCCGGTTAGGGCCCATCGGTAACCAGCTCGACAAGCAACTAAG
>DWHP01007676.1:0-10851 GCA_018247895.1 Parnassius honrathi
AAATCGGACCAAAAATTAATAATCAAAAACTGAAGGTAGCCGGACTAACTATGACATTGGGACGTCAAACATCTCAGACCCCCCCGTGACCATGGGTGCTGTAAAGCACCCGAAACGTCGGGATAATAAAAATAAGTAAAAGTGTTAAATTAAGCGCGATAAAATCCGTAAATAATAGTTTTATTTAATGAATATCTACTTGTATTGTACTATTGTAAAAATACGACGTATGTAACCGTGACGCGAAAGTCGTATCTAACGAAATCGTAAAAATGTGAAAAATATATAAATATATAAATAAAACAGAACTGTAGAATATTAACTGTGCCAACTGCCAGTTAAAAGTAGGATTGAGCGGGTGGCATGTTTAAACTAATGATAAAACTAATGACAAAACATATCGCATGGTAAAATTTTAAAGAATTTAACGAACTGGAAAACGCAGTAATGGGCGACCCCCCACTAGACGGAGTCACGGCCAGAGTAAGCACGTAGGTAAACGACGGATGTAGGTGGCTCAGAAAGAAAAATGCCCATTCACTCTTGCCTCAGAAAGTCACAAATTGTAGTGGTCAAGGAAGGCAAACGCAAGTAAAGAATTCTAATCTGACGCTATTAGCACCAAAAATGAAAGCCTAACGTTTTCATAGGGATTCGAAACAGGTCACGTCGCCGTCGTACGTTGTTGTTCATGTCATTCGATAACAAAATAGGGTTGGAGGGACTAAATAGTTTCAGCCTCAAAGATTTGAGACGTTTGGTACGACGATCGCCTCTTTGTCTGCCAAATGTAGCTATTAAGACAAATTCATGACATATGATCAAGTTATATTCAGCAACTATCATATCTATCTTTATACAGATAATCTTTTGTTAGTGATCGTGTAAGTTCTGAACGACTTGATTAAAGATGTTAAACAATCAATTGCGTAGTTAAGATCCGCGTAATACTCTTAAAATTCTTACCTCGGTTAAAGAGCATTTCCCGCTCTCCCCGTATTGCGTGCACTATCCCCGTCACCACTACTTCCAATACCACTAGTCCCAACACCACTACGCTAGGAAACATACACCGTCGTCGATAATACGACCGACACATGTTTCGCCTTTAAACAAGACATCATCAGGTGAATTAGACTCAGAAGTGGCTGACACTTAGCGTAGCTCAGCCTTTAACATCTGTTTATAATGGGTTTCCACAAAATATCGCCTGACACTATTAAATGATATATTTGATTTATTGGACGATGGATGAATTACTAAATTCTAATTTATTGCAAAGAAAGAAAATCACAAAACTTGACCGCGCTGATAAGAGGCGCTGGTGTCGAATAAACACTGTAAAAAGCGGAGTGAATCCGGAATGAAATTCATTGCGCCACCTACCGGGAAGGGCAAAACAACATCTGAAGGGCCAGCAAATATCAATATAAATGAGACGACTCACTTGCTCCCACTTTATTATTCTATCATTAATAAAAAGTCTTGTTCTGCAATGTGATAACTACAGGTTCACTGTCTCGTTGGTCTACTGGTTGTAGCGGTACTGTGGCGGTAATGAGATCCCGAGTTTGAATCTCTGGTTAAGCCATAAGTCTATTGAGTTATTCCGTCAAGAAATTCTCATCAACAGCCCGGAGTCACCAATTTGGTGGTGTCTCACCCCCGTGCCTCGGAAATCACATAAAGTCGTTGATCCTACGCCTGATCTCTCTCCGGTCGTGTCCGTTTACCGTCCCATCGGATTATGAGAGTGAGGGAATAGAGAGTGCACCTGTGCTAGCGCATTCGGGTACTATAATCCTGTCCTGCGCCGATGACTACTAGTCTCCGCTCAAACTAGCCTCCGTGACCGAAATGCGGTCTGAAGAACTTATTATCGTTATTAATTACAGGTTATTTTTAAATTATGATTTTTAAATTTTCTAATAAAAATTAACTACGAAAGTCTCACAGTTGATTTCATATCAAACGTTAAAATATTAGTTTTAAAAGTTTTGAATAAAAAATCTAAAAGTTTAATGGTTAATAAACTCTTCGTCATTCGTCGTCATCTAACAATCTTCCACTCATGTAACAATCAAATAAAAATCTCTAGCGGTGCAACAGTGCGGAAAGGAGTCGTCGAGCACTACCTGCTTTAAGAATTTTAGTTTCAATTAGAAATATTTTAAACAGCAGCAGTAGGAATCCGGATGTCCGGTGGAATTCGAGGAGAAAACAGGCCGACTTACGTCTATAAACAAACTGATTATTAAATATTAAAACTGTGTAACGCAACACACTCCGAATAAGTCGTGTTGTTTAACATTGTTTCACTGTTAATGTATTTACAAACAATTGTGAATTTTTCCCGGGTACCTATTACGCGTTTCCCGTGTCGTCAAACAGTAAACCCGTCGGCGTGTAGTAATTAGTCGTTTAATCGTATTGACAAGGTCGTTGACTGCCAGTATACGAACTTACACTGGAGCTATTTCAGTTTAATGCGTTTTTGCGTAAAATGTATCAATAAAAAGTTAAACGAACTTAACGATGGTTTAAGGGCCGTGAAACACTAATTCGTTTTATGCAACGACACTTAAAATGTTCTTTTAATCAATCATTACATACAAATTCACAATTCATTGCATAATATAGTCATGTGTGATAGAACCATGCTGCAGTTATATTAGTAGTATATAGTTGTAGCACGAATGGGTCGATTCCACTGGGAAGGACCATACTCTCAGAATACCAGCGTAAAATGGTACCTTAATGCTGCTGTGTTTCGTATGGTGAGTGTAGAGAACCGGAGACTCTTTTTACTGGAAACGAGGCATTCCATCTTAGTCCTCATGGATAACAACGCATATCTGCATTTTGATTTGTTATCGAGGATAGATCTAGATGTCTATGGATCACAGCATCCACTTACATCAGGTGGACTGTGTTCGTTTGCTACCCTTATACTATTAAAAAAATTCGGAAACTATGACATTGGTACTTTCCAAAGTAGTCTCTTACGAGCTAACAGAATGAAATGTGTTTGCATTGTTTTTCATTGCAGCTATTTTATATACCTACTAGTAGGCTCGTTTTTATAATTTAATTGAAATTTACTGAGTAATTTTTTAACGTCTGGAAAAATATAGCGTGTAACAGGTGAACGGAATAGAAGTCTATGGCACTGATGTTAAATAAAACATCCAGTATACTTAGCCCTGAGATGTTTTAACTATTGTACACTTATTAAATATAACTTATAAGTACTAAATATCAGCCCTAACAACACATAAAATATACGTGTATAATAATAAATATCCTTTGATAAGGAAAAAATCTTACACAGGGTTAAATAGTTCGCGTAGTAGATAAGTGGGGCGTAGTCAACAGTAATGCCGTCTAAGAAATCAGCTGGCGCCGACGGAGCGGCGCGGCGCGTTCGTGTAATAAACTACTTTTGTAATATCCATTCAATATTTCACTGTGTTCCAAATTGCGATACGATAAAAAATTTAACAAGGTCACTATAAAATATTTTTTGACATAAGAATTTTCGGCCAGCAATTTAATTTAAGGTTATAATATGTACTTTCATATTTTATACACACGAAATTTGAAAGAAATTTAATTAATTGATTAAAGCAATATGCCTGCCTACGCTTTCATAAGACTTGCTATATTTTGTCTTATAAAATGTATCTAAGACTGCGTTAAGGCCGACAATTTGCTACTTACTCTTACTTCAAGGCTAATTAATGCAAGTGCGAAGTATCTTTAATTGATCCATTACCATTTACTCCGCAAGACCTTAATTAGACCTACTAAGTAAGTCGGACTGTTATATTCCACGACAAAATTATTAAAATGTTGTCTTTGTAAGTACTTCGTTTTATTGCTTACATGGTTTGCAGTACTAGAATATACCTTTTTACCAACCTCAAAAATGGTTAATTTCTCAATTTATAACACGCCCGAAGTTATTCAACCGATTTTTACCCATTATCGATTTCCATATGATGCTAGCAATTTTTTTAAAATCTTTGATTCCAGTATTACTTTTAAGAATAATATAAAATCCACAATATTTAAAGTAGGTACTTTCCTTTCGTGCGTCTTTTCTGTGGGACATGTATGTATATCGTAGCTATAACTTAACTATCACAACTTTAACATATGACCTCAAACTAACATATTTCTTTTTTTTATTATATTTTTGCGTTTTTATATCATTGACATGCTTTAAAAACTATGACAAATATCCCCCCTACGAGGCAGTCTATGGGGGAGGCCTGTGTTCAGCAGTGTACGTTAATACTCGTAGACTGTTACGGTTACGAATAAACTTTAAAATTTAAAATACTTATAGATTTAACAATATCAAAAACTTTTGATACATTAAACATAAATTAAACAAGTTTATACAACCCTTTTTGGCTTCATATAAAATTATTAAAAGTTTAAACTATTACATATTTTCTCTATATTATATAAATACATATAAAAATCAATTGCCGTCCGTTGGTCTCACTAAAACTCGAAAATGGTTCAACTAATTTTGATGAATTTTTTGTGTGTGTTTGTATGAGTCTGTATATGTTTTAGATTCACAATTGGACCCGGTAGGTGGCGTTGCAGGCGAGATCCGGAAATCGCCCGTGCGAAGTGCCAGGCGGATCGCTAATCTATATATAATTGAAAGTAGTACTTACCTATTTTTTATTTTAATTATCCTTTCAGTGTGGCATTATAACAACTGTAGCGTACAACAGATACATTTAAAGTAACTAGTATTCAGTCGAAATTAAAATTATTGTATTAAAGATGTTCGTTTAGGCTTTATGGTATCAGGGTAGTAAACCTAAATTGATAACTAAATTATTTTGACCGAAAAGCAATTTTCTTACTGCAGGAATAGGTTTATAATAGGAACAAAGGCCCGTTGATTTGATAATCCACGGTCTAGAATGTTATTAATAAGAAAAATACATTTCGTTATAAGTTATTCCCCTTTGATGCAATATTGTGTGAATGAAATAAAATTACTATAAACAATTTACAAATGACGTTTCCCCGACACAATAATGACGATATTTCCTTATCATCCCAACTGTAGGCACAGACTCAGGCTAATAGGACAATATTAAAATTAACATTTTAATGTGGTTCGATAAATAGTGACTCATTCCGCAAATGACTCAGACTCATAACGCGAACGCAATGAAAGATAATAATATTAATAAAAAATATAAACTATAATTTTTATCATAAGTATCATAGTAAGTGAAGAGCAGTTTAAACAAATCAATACATAGTTACATTTTACATTGAAATTTGACCCTAATTGAAAAGTTAATAAATTTTACTTTACAATCGATTTCCCGGCAGGTCTTGAGAGGGTTTAACTTGACCGTACGTTTCATAGGTTTGCGTATTATTCAAGACTAGCTGTTCGCCGCGACTACGTCCTCGTGTAACTTAGGGTTTTAATTTTTGCGCGGAATCCTAATTTTTTTTAAAATGAAAGCAGCCATATTTACTCGTTGTAAAATCCGCCATCTGCCAATGAAATTCCCGTCAAAATTTCGGAGATTAGCCTGAACAAACGGACAAACCTACAGACAAATATTTAAATCCGTATTCATTTAGTAAAAATGCTGTTAATTTGACTTTACAAAAAGAGACATGAATTTTATTTGTTTGTATAGATTACCTATGACTATACCTATATTTGTCAAAGAACTTTTTCCGATATATTATGTAGTTTTATGTACAAAACCATTGAAAAATAACAAACCTTATATTGACTCGAGGACTTCGGACGAAATACGCATACGTTCATATAGACACACAGTCTTCTTATTATGAGTCGACGTAAGTAAGAAATAAACAGTAATCGTTAGTAAAAACATAATGTTACTATTTAACAAAATTGTGACATTAAATGCTATTGTCAACGATTGGAAACTTTTAGGCCTATTTTGTGTGTAAGTCAAACACGTTACCCCTTGAGATATGTTTATGTTGCTTTATGACATTATTGCATGGTGGTGATTCTGATGTCGCATTACTCACCTTTCTGTACACGGCTGTAATGAGCACTAGCTTGTCAAAGAGGAATATCCTCATGAGTTGCCTTCGTCGTCTAGCGGTATCCATCGCGTAGAACTCGTTTTGCCTCAATAGTCGTCCTTGATTCAATAAATTTAAATTTGGCTGGAATGGAAACGGTTTGTTATTGATCACATATATTTAATAAAATCCTGTACCGTCTACATTATAAAATGTATTGTAGAGGCTAGGTACTGCAGCGATCAAACTATTTAAGCATGGAATAAGTATTTGTATTGCCTATAAATAACTCTTTCAGGTCTAAGTGTTTGTCCCAGTCCAATTTATTTTTGTATAATATGATATTTGAACGTGGTAGAGCCACGCTGCATCTTTACAAGTTGCAGCACGAATGGGTCGGCTCGACCGGGGTGGGACCCGCTCTCACAGAATACCAGCCTAAAATAGCAGCTTAAGGCTGTTGCTGTTATAAGGGTAGAGAACCGGAGACCCTTTTTTACAACGCAACCGTGAATAATAATTGTAGAGGTATATGGGTCACAGCATCCACTTACCATCAGGTGGACTGTGTGCTCGTTTGTCACGCACATTCTATAAAAAAATTAGTGAAAATAGGTATATAGGATAATAAAAAGTATCAAGGCCTAAGTGTAACACGTAAACAGTAGGTTTTTCATAATATTTCTACTTTGCATATCGATGATAACATAAATACAAATAAAGATTCGCCAAGTTGGTGAAAAAATCTTTCATTTTGCGACTGAGAATACTATACGACACAAACCGAAGTACATTTAGTAGCTATCAAAGAAACAAGATACAGCAGATGCACTATACATCTAGATATAATGTTCTATGTCTAGACTTGATTATCAATAACGTATATTTGTTTTACTGATGCGGGGATTTAAGCCAGAAGGAACATCACATAAATTGATTAGAACAATTACAAAAATACTATTTTTTTTAAATTCGCGATCCATTCATTGCAGCCTATAAAGCCCATGGCGAATTATAGGTCTACTCCATAGATTGCTTCATAGGAATTTCGCCGTACTTGCCGCGCTTTGCAGGTTGGCTTGGCTGGCCGGCAACCGCTTTTTTATTATTTTGGGTTGTTACCAGAAATTTTCAGTTTCAGTTTACTTAAGTAAGTCAAACATATTGTGACTTACACAATTTACGCACGGATATACTGCAATGGCACAAATACGCCGTAGACTAGTACGCGCATTATCCATAAAATACTTTATATAATAAGTTAATAAGCCCAGCACCGATTTTAGCTACCGCTCGAAGTGCGGTTGAATTATTTTGTTACTACGACATCCACGATATACGAGTATGAGAGTTTCGATTATGTTATATGTATATTTAAATGAGCTTTACGCTTAACACATGCTTGAGTCATACTCACCGGACAGTCTCTAATATTCTCCAACGCCATTATTCCGTCGACCGCAGTCAAAACGCACTCGACCATAGTTTTCGCTAGCTTCAAACTTTCCAAAGGCGTTTCGTCACTGTCGGAAGACTCTCCATTGCTTCCACCCGTTTCATCACTGTCAACACTAAGTTTCGATATTCTAGAATCCGATTCACACCTTTCGTTTTCATAGTTTGAATAAGTTTTCACTAAATCGTCCAAGAACAGTTTATACCGCGGTAACCTTTGCACTGGCTCTAACAGATAACTTGATAGATCTAAACGATCACCTAACTCTAATTGTCTTGCCTGGAAACAAAAAAATAAACATACTCATAATAGTGATTTTATACTGCTTTCGAAAATATTATGTGCACCGTTCATTTATGGCCTGTTCGTCTATAATACACTTATTGTGAAAAAATCATTGCTTGTCATCAAGTTTCTAATACGTCAATATTGTTATCGACTTTCACGTGTTACCATGTGAAATTAGTATCGAGTGAAATGTGATCATAATTGAGGAACGCGATAACTGATACAGAATTATTCGAGTAAGTAGACTGAGAAGTTTGTTGGCGAGAAATAGAACGAAGCAATATGTGAACTTTTACTCATTCGAAATTGTCGTTTTAAGTAAAACTTGTCACACTTATAATGCTTTGGGACGCGTGCGAAATATCTTATTTTAAATGCATACTTATGATCATTGATTTATGCCATACATGTTGTGTATAATTCAATGCTTATTGTTTTTATAAGTACGCTTTATATGTACGCACGTTGGTACATTATATACTATATGATATAAAGTGTACGTGCTAATCGAAATATCTTAGTGCTAACTTCATCTGGCCTATGTTCAGCAGTGGACTTGTAAAGAACTGTAAGGATGATGATGGTGAACCACCTTCTAACATTCTGGTGACTGACTCATAGCAGAAAATTCATCGAGATATGATCTAAATGCCGATAAACCCCCTAAAAACGATAAGAGAGAACAGCAGTGGGTTTTATGAATAAAGCCCGTTACTTATTGGGCAGGCTAATAAAAAGATAGGTTAGGTTAGTTTTTTGATATGACATATTCAACAATTAAACGCAATGAGAATAAAGATTTCCATCAAATGTGATATTTCTTTGTAACACAGATGGAGGAATAGCACACTGCTGCTATTATCATATTGCCTACTCATAGTGGGTATTTTTCAAACTGTTTGGACATTATGAATAATACCCTATTGATCACTTGGTCCATAACATATACATCAAAGGCGCGTACATAAATAACGGTATTCCCAACAGTTAGGCTCCCGTTCAACCGCTTGTGATTCCATAGCGTAGGTTACACAAATGGAGAAATAATAACGATCACGCATCACTAACGCTGATGTAAGCCACTTGCGAGGAACAGATAATGTAAACGATCAATTTTCTTTTTATGACATGTCTTACCCTCGAATTAATGCCGTACCAAAGCATTTCCCGACAACTGCTGTATAATATTACAATGGTATGGATATCAGTATAGAGTTGTGTGAATACTAGATTACACTTGTTATAATTCAATCAATTTTTTTCAAAAGTCAATTTTTTTTTAATTTATTTAATCGCTTAAAAATAATTTAATATTTAGGTAGTAGAGCCACACTATAGCTATAATTGTAGCACGAATGGGTCGGCTCGACCGGGGTAGGACCACGCTCTCACAGAATACCACCGTGAAGTAGCAGCTTAATGCTGCTGTGTTTCGTATGGTGAGTGTAGAAAACCAGAGACCCTTTTTGCTGGAAATGAGGCATTCCATCTCAGTCCTCGGGGGTGACAACCCATTTGCATCTGCATTTTGATGCTTAATTAAGGATAAATGTAAATGTTTATGGACCACAGCATCCACTTACCATCAGATAAACTGTGTGCTTGTTCGTCACCCAATGCTTTAAAAAGACCATCAAGTGAACTGTGTGCTCGTTTGTCACCCTTAATGTTTAAAAAGACCATCAGGTGAACTGTGTGCTCGTTTGTCACCCTTAATGTTTAAAAAGACCAACCCACTTATTTTATTAAATTTACCTTGTTCCTTTTAAAAATTCATTTGAGTTTCTTATGAAGAAGTTACTGTCCTATTATGGTATTACTTAAAAATCATACCATGAACATGAACATGAATATTATAAAGTAATAAACTAATATCCAGGTAACCATACATGATGCATAGTCACACAAGTCCTACTGCATGGGATAATCATTAAACTAATGACAAACGAATTGTTTTATATCCATACATTAGCTGGCTTCCGCTTAAAAAACTACAGCTAACTTAAATATCTTTACGGTATTTCCCGTGTATGTAAATAATGATAACAATATTGTAACACATCCGAATCGATTCTACTCAATTATGATATACATTTAGCCGTGTGATAAATGCATCATATTGCTTACTTAGCCTTCCTCATTATAATATCTGTATTTTTCTTGTTATAATATATCCTGCCTTATAATATACAACTTATAAAATAGTCCAAAATATTTTGTGGCTTCCAATAGATGGCGGTATAAACATACCAGATATTTATAAGATAATTAACAACTGCCAAGAAGTACAATTGCCTATCCACCGACCAAGCGTGGCGATTCTGGCAAACCCTTCTTACTATGGGAAAGATTAATGTCTAACAGTAAGCTTTTATAATGCAACAAGGATCTGCAAGTCACGAGTTTCAAAAATATTATTTGTACGGATAATTGTTTCAGGTGTGAATGTTTGTCCATGTACAATTTACATAATTTTTATATGCCTATAATTAGCCTTAACGAAACAGGAGAATTTCTTAGTGTAAGATATCGTTATTGTAAAAATTTTTAAAAAGAAAGCTACTTACTTGGAAAAACTGTTTGTGTTCATAGACCAGTCTTGTAGCTCTCTTATTATTCCTAGAGTACATTACGTACAAATTAAACCTCTGCTCCTAATAACAAGAAATGCAAATTAATTAGTTGCATAAAAACGTACGTTTTAAACTTTCACGTTCAATTTACTCATCACACGACTAAATTGCCTCATAATGGGGATATTTGCCATAGTTGCTAAGGATGGCAGTTTTTTTATTATTTTTAAATTGTTATCAGGAAGACGCTGCTGGCTGCTGCCCGTCTTCTGATCCAGTTTCCCTATGTCGCCTCCTACGATACCCACGTCACTATTTGGAGTAAATAGTGGATATTAATAGTGATTATTACACGGTTAAAAAAAATTGAGGTGAGTTTTCTACGTGGTAGAGCCATGCTGCGGTTATATTAGTAGTATAGTTGTAGCACGAATGTGTCGGCTCGACCGGGGAAGGACCACGCTCTCACAGAATACCAGC
>DWHP01007677.1:0-10850 GCA_018247895.1 Parnassius honrathi
ATTTGCTTCTTTCGAATGAGTTTAAGTATTTCGGTCATTAACTCAAAGCGCTCTTGTCCGTTTATGTGATTAATTTCACTTGCTACTAGCTTTCCAAAGAATTTTAAAATTAATTGACCGTATAACCGTTGCAGAAAGAAAAATACCCCAAGCACCTTCTATTATTTGCCCAGAAGAAGAAAAAATATTAAAAGATATGGTGGTTTTGCTAGATGTATTTGAGCAAGCCACTCAAATGATAAGCGGTGACCAATACCCAATATCCAGCGAGGCCTGGAGTAACCAGGACCCTGATGCGTCGGGCCCGGTTTTTAAAGGCAAACCGGTTTACACGGAGGGTGTTCTGAAGCTGTGGTACGACGACCAGAAGGCCCTGGACTGGTTGAAGGGTATTAATAATACCCTCGACCTCAAATCCAACACCTGACTATAAAGAAACAGTCAGAGATACCACAAGAAATCAAATGTGGTATCCTTATCTCTGATGCCTAAGATGCCTGGAAGAACTCACGTGACATTGGTCGTGCGCTTGTGTACCAGAACCGCTGGGTAAAAATCAGAGACTGGCTGCTACTCAAAGCGGACAAACAGACGGACGGGTGGTTCCTCGTAGTTTCGGTGCCGGAGGATCATAGTCCGACCCTCATGAAAGCCGGGCGCCATCTCGTATGTGTATGTGGGGCGGTATACGTGAAATTCCAGGGTCGCGGAGAAAAATTCTTTGATTCTCCACCAAGCAAAGAGGCAGAAAAGAACCCGAAAGTCATGGATACCGGAGCCATGGTAGCGGTACATCGGAATCACTGGATGCCAAGTCCAGTGAAAAATCGGCTTGTACTACCGAGCCGAAGCCACCAGTGGAGACTGAGCTCAGTGGTAGCTCACTGAGCGATGAAGAGAACTGCATTTTGCCGTCCAATTCCGAATCGGTGATGGGTGACGATGAGACCCGGGATCTGCTGGCAAGCTTATTTTTGGGCGGGGACGGGTGGAAAACGATTAATGATGGCTTGCCCTTCGTCCAGAACTAGCCTGGTGGCCTGCACTACCTCCACCACGGTGAAACTGCATCGGCTCAATTACGCAAGTGGTTGGAGGCACAAAGGATGGCCATAGCCCTAATCCAAGAGCCATGGGTCGGGGCTGGTAAAACTAAAGGCCTACTACAACCTAAAAGGTAGTTTATTCTACAACTATGAGTACGACAAGCCTAGAGCGTGTATTTATAATAGTACTAAAGATATCTGTGCAAAACGGTCAACAGATTTTTGTTCCAAAGACATGTATGCCGTAGCATTACAAAATATACAGGAGGGAAGATTAGTCGTCGCCTCGGTCTACATACCTAAGGAAGACACTCCTCCCCCTAACGACCTCGTCAGGCTCGTGAATTTCTGCGAGAGGGCGGGACTAGAGGTTGTGATCGGGATGGACTCCAACGCGCATCATCCCGTTTGGGGAATGGAAAAACCTAACGAACGAGGTAAGGTTTTAGTTGAATATTTATTTAGCACTAACCCAAACATGTTAAACACTGGTTTTGAACCAACTTTCGTAAATAAACGCTGTCTCAAGATAATCGACCTCACACTTGCAACAGAAGGAGCAGCTAAACTAATAACGGGATAATTCGGCATGTGTCGAAAGAGGCCTCATGCTCAGACCACAGATGGATCTGCTGCGTACTACAGATCGATATCCCCGCTATACCACCATGGAGAAATCCCTGGAAGACGGATAAAACGAAATACCTCAATGGGCTGACGCCTTCGCTCGCGGGTGTTGGCGGAACTAATACCATAGCAGCCAATCGATCCTAGAAGAAGAGGCAGCAGCTGTTACTAAACCCATGATCGATAGCTACCATGAATCATGTCCAGTAATCACTCCACCAAAACATGCTGAACTAAAGCAACCGTGGTATGGTAAAGAACCAGACAGGAAACGTAAGAACGTAAGAAAAACCCTAAATAGGGCCATGAATACCTCAATAGATGAAGTCTGGCTACTATATAAGAAAGCTAAGTCTGAAAACAAAAAATGTATCAGGTGTCGACGCTCAACAAGGTGGTGCAAATTCTGTGGTAACATAGAAACCTGTGAACAAGTATATCGGATAAGGAAAATCCTAGATAAACAAAACACGCCGGGATCCATCCTTTTAAAGAAACCCGACGGAAGCTACTCAATATCATCGGATGAAACCCAACGCATCCCAATTGATACTCACTTCCCAGACTGCTATGTAGTTGAAAGGGTAAACCGGCATGAAGACGCACTGACACTAACAGAAGAAGACTGGAATTTAGCACAGAGAGTGGGTGACGATGGACCAAATCCATTGGGCCATTCATAGTTTCCTCCCCTGTAAGACGGCAGGACCTGACAACATATTCCCGGCATTTCTACAGTCACTGGAAAACCCTAATAGTCAGACTTGTTGCCATAATGAGAGCACGTCTGGCTCTTAAATATGTTCCTAGGGGATGGAGGGAAGTGAAAGTCACGTTAATACCCAAACCAGGTAAGAGCGACTATACAGACCCTTAAATCCTACAGACAAATAAGCCTTACATCTTTTTTCCTAAAGACGATGGAGAGAATGTGTGAACGGGAGTTGAGAGGGTTGGCGCTGATTAACTTACCGTTGCACGAAAAACAACACGCCTATAGCTTAGGTAATTCGATAGAATAGGCACTTTACCATGTAATAACAAAGATTGAAGAGGCCATCCAAAACAAAGTAATATGTCTAGACTCCACTAAACAAACTTCTCCAGCATAAAAGGTGCACTAAAAGTAAAGTAAAGTTACAGCCTATATATGTCCCACTCCTTGGCACAGGCCTCCGCTCCTTTCTGAGACTCTCACTCTCACATACGACTCTCTGGTATGGTGGACCAAAACTAACGAAGCCACCACTATACGAAAGCTTCAGCGTAACCAGAGATTGGCTTGTATGGCTGCCACGGGCTGCATTAGAACTACACCAACAACAGCTTCTGAGGCTATACTGTAGCTAACACCGCTTCATCTACATATACAACAAGAAGCAACTTTAGCTGCCATTAGACTCAAGACGCTAAATCTTTAAAGTAGATTCCTCCATACAGGTATAATTGATAGAATTTACTCAAAAATTCCTATCTTACAAGCAAAGTATAATAGGACCCCAAAATAATTTGTATTCAATAAGAAGTACGGGATAAAATTGAAGGAAACCGACCAGCTGGAAGGATTGGGACTAAAAGAGCTCAGAGTTTACACGGATGATTTTAAGACAAATGAAGGTGTGGGATCTGGGGCTTTCTCTGAAGACCTTAATATCCACATATGCACACTGCTGGGTACCCATAACACAGTTTTTCAGGCTGAATGCATGGGTATCACCCAAGCGGCCATAGCAATAGCTGCTAGGAAGGTGAAAGACTTCTCCATCAGAATACTGACCGACAGTATGGCGATACTACAAGCTCTGAGTTCTAGGGAGTCTGAGTTTGAGGGACTGATATATGACCGCCATCAACGATAGAATGAGGTATGTAAGTACAACAATGTGACTCTGCAATGGATCAAGGGACACAGTGGATCTAGAGGCAACGATGCAGCAGATGAACTGGCCAGAAGGGGATCGGCTCTGACAGTCATAGGGCCGGAACCTATAATACCAATCCCCTTTGGCTCCGTTCGTTCACTGGTACATAGATACTTCAATAATTTACATGCTCAGCTTTGGAAAAATTTAGTAGACTGTAGACAAGCTAGGGAGGCCCTGCCTGAAATAAACAGTTGTCTAACCAAGTTTCTAATGAGATTGAACAAGTCACAGATCAGGATAGTAACAAGTGCTAACACAGGACATGGCTCTTTTAACAAACATTTGTTTACCATAGGTGTTACTGATAGCCCCCTGTACAAGGTAAGCATGGGAGGGGAAGAAACAGCGGCTTACGTGTTGCTGACATGTCTAGAAGTCACTTCATACAGGGCTAAACATCTCGGCACGCCGAGATCGCTCCCCAAAGTTGCTTGCAACATCAAAGGACTGTTGAACTTCTTCAGGGAAATATGATGGCTCGAATAACTACATTATTCCTGCCCACACGCAAAATACGTGCTTAGACGTGGAGTTGCAGAAAACAGCCCGTCGTAAACTAAACTACCCCTGTCCCTCGCTTCCTGGCCACACCTGACATGTTAATGCATCAACTACTACTGAGCAAATTCCCAGCACATGCTTATGTTTTGACTATTTTTGTGAGAAAAAAGTATTACATTGTGTTATTCCTAGTGAAAATTGATAATTATACGATAATAATGAGTGGCAGATCTACTATTTGGACTTATTTTAGAGAGACTGACAACCAAAGTAAAGTGAAATGTACTAATGTAATGTTTTTTGTTTGATTCCTAAAATATTTTATTAAGCTTTAGGCAATTTCTTACCGTGACTTACGCCTAAACTTCGCTAAGCAAATGTAACGACTGACTTCACTTTAATTAAAATTTTAAGACAACGGTTTCTTTCTTAGGGCAATATTAAGGTTTTATTATGAAGTTTAATTATCCATCCAGGTAAAATTGGTTATTCATTTATAAGAATGAAACGTGATTAAAATTGAGAATATTTCATATTAACAAAAATGTTTATATTGCTACTTAACCAGTAAACTCTACATACCTACTCGTAAGATTGCACTATATCCTAAACTGTTAATCCATATTTAATTTGTGCGTATCAAGATATATTTAATTGTTACCATTTTTAATCGTCGACACGTAAACCCCTTTTTTTCTTATACATTTTGGCCTTAAAATCATTTTACGTCATTATTTCATCTATTATAGTATATATGCGTATATATTTATATATCTTCATGTTATTTCTAAATATCTGCATTGTAATAAAATAATTTGTGATAGTCGTATTTAGTAGCCCATTTATTGAAATTTAATCATAATCAATGGTATCATATGAAATTTCTTCGTGCGACATAGGTTTAATAGTTCTTGCAAGTCTTATTGACTACCACGAATCTTTGAATTATTTGAGACAATTACTTGCGAACCACAATTATTTGAGAAGCGTCAGAATTTTATTCACCATATAAAATTATTTTCCTGTTTATTTGTTAAATGATCCAACCATTCACTGATCGTTGAACTAATTAAAGAGAACTAATTTTATATGTTGAACTATTAGTAATTTTCTATGATTTTGAATCACATAATATATGTTTCTGAAGATATTGGTTATGCAATATACTTGGCCCTGAGGTGGCAGCGTAAAATTGTACCCATCACCCCATTTCGTGAGTGTCGTAAGATACGACTACGGATAGTTTTAAAAATGGTTTTGGATGGATTCAAGGATGATTCGCGAGGCTATTGAAATCAAAAAACATCCTAATTTCAATAGATAAGATGGCTGGGTGCTACCATCTGCTTGGGATCCTATAATAAATAAAATTAAATCCCAACCCAAGCATACAACTGCAAGACTTTAAGATACCTTAAGTTCATACTGTTTAGATTGGAACAAAAAATAAATTTTAATCTATGGTAACCGCGGTTAACTATGACATCTGGACGTTGAACATCTCAGTCCCTCCCGCGACCATGGGTGCTGTAAAGCTCTCGAAACGTCGGGTATTTAAAAGTTAAATATACGCGATAAAATCCGTAAAAATTAGTATTATTTCAATGTGTAGTTTTCGCGTAAATATAAGAAATCATTAAGTTGCATGTAGTATGCGATATGATGTATGATAGAGGAATAGATGTGTTATCTGCGAATGAGACGAAAAGGAAAGGAAAGTATGTCACTACACATGTCTTGTATACTGCAAACTGGTCTGATGTAGATGAGACCGAGCGGACATGCCAAGGAGTAGGTATCATCCTTTTAGAAAGAATGGGCCAATGTGTAAGCCTGAGACTGCTATGGATACGAATGAAAGTGTTAGGTGCTTGTGCTAAGGGTCTACGCCCCAGATATATCTAAGTCCACCTATATTCGAGAGCAGTTTTGTGAAATGTTAAGTACGAATGATGATATTGAAATAAAAAATGGTCTTTAAAAATCTTAATAAGATAGTAAAAGAAATAGTTAAATTAACAAAGCAAGGAAGAACGGATAAGAATGATAGAACAATATCGGATAGCTTCCAGGCAAATATTAAAATGTTCTGGAAACTCGTAAGGGCTGCTAGCAGAAATTTAAAACAGCTCATAATAAATGCTACAAGACGAGTATGGCTATATTCTGATTGATGTTAGTTTTGAGTTTAAAGAGGTGGAAGAAATATTTTGAAAGCATGTTTATGAGTGAGGGAGACTACGTGTGAACCTAATGTAATAAAAATTCCGAAAGATGAGGAAAGAGGTAAGGAGATAAGTATAGATGAAATAATGAAAGCAATGAAAATCATGAAAACAGGTAAGGTAGCCATATATGGTAGAGTTTTACTAGAACTGCTAAGAGCTGGAGAGGAAGTGGTGGCAGATCTGCTGTAGACCCTGTTTAATTTATGCTGGGAACTGACGCTGGTACCGGTAGACTGGTGCAAGGTCGTGATGGTCCCAATATATAAAGGAAAAGGGTCGCAGCAGGACTGGAAAATCTACCGTGGTATCAGCCTTCTTAGCATTGTGGGAAAACTGTATGCTAAGGTACTAATTGAAAGGGTCATGAAAGAAACCGATGGAAAAATTTGGAATGCGCAAGCGGGATTTCGAAAGGGAATGGAGTGTACTGATCAAGTCTTTTCCATGAGTATCATCGCGGAGAAGTTTTTGGCCAAAAACCGAAAAGTTTTTTGTGCGTTCATGGATTAGGAAAAGGCTTATGACAGAGTGGAGAGGGATGTGTTATGGCGAACACTGAACTCATTTGGGTTGAGCGCTGGATTGATACAGGCATTGAAGTCTATTTATAGGGACTCCAGTGCTTGTGTTAGGATCAACGGGGTCTACTCAGACTAATTCGGCATCCATAAAGCTGTTCGACAGGGCTGTGTGGCTTCCCCGTGACTGTTCAACCTATTTACGGACAGATGTTTGGAACATTTGAGAGCTGAATAATTCAGGTTAAGAATGGGTGAGATAACCGTCAAATGCCTTTTGTAAGCCGATGATCAAGTTATATTTGCATCCTCGGCGGCTGAGTTACAAATGATGGTTGCAGTGATGAACAGGTCGTTAAAACACAGGGGAATGAAAGCGAACGCAAGTAAGACAAATGTTATGGTTTTTGAAAGAGAAGAAAGTAAAACGATATGTGAAATAAGAATAGAAGGAAAGTTGGGCGAGCAAGTTTTTTATAACAAGCTGCACGTTGGCAAGCTACCAAGATTTTGTACTGATTTAAAAATGTTTCGTAATTTTGAAGTGTGTAATGCCATCGCATCATAGAAAGTAATAATGTGTCGACCACATAGCTCGAAGAACTGACAAATGATGGGAAGAAAGAAAAATCTAGGTAGGGTGACAACTAGATGAAACATGAAGGGTTTCTATAGATGCATTTAAGAGTGTAATTAGTGTCTCTAGTTTTTACATTTTACATTATAACTGCCTAATATCACGAATCAGACAGCTAGACTCCATTTTTGGAGGATTTAGTTTAAAGCAACAAACAGAAAATAACAGTTATGTTTCATTTTCAGTCAGTCTCAGTGACGGTATCGGTGCTCACACTCACTTTCATCTCAGTGGATCGTTGGTATGCCATCTGCTTTCCGCTCAAGTTTAAGTCAACTACAGGACGTGCTAAGACGGCTATACTCATTATATGGCTTCTGTCACTTCTATTCAGTAAGATTTTTTTAAGTACACGTAATTTTCTAAGAATTAAAAGTACTTTTACAGTTCTATTAATGGATGTGCATGATGTGGCCCCCATAGCCAACGACATTTATACTAGGTTAAGAATCAAATGCAGATGCGTTGTCATGCCCAAAGTACTAAGATTGGATGCCTCGTTCCTAGTAAAAAGAGTCTCCGGTGTATACATTCATCACATTAAACACAACAGCACTCAGCTGCTGTTTTACGTAGGTATTGTGTAAAGACGTAGTCCTTCCGCGGTCAAGGCAATCTACTCGTACTACAACCTAAATAATGTTCTATTCTACTACATGTAACTAACACTTGCAAACGAAGAAATATGTGAATTATATTTATATTAAGGTAAACGCTAATCCCCTAAACTACCACGTTGATTTGATAGGAATATTTTAAAATATCAGTATGTAGTTGACCTAAAACCTGCATGAGTTTGAATGTTTTTTTTTCATCAGATGTTCCGGAGTTTGTAGTACTACAGGTGCAAAGGAAAATGCAGTTACGATTTAATGTGCAATACTTTATGCAGTGCACATCAACATGGTCAGACGACAGTGATCTCAAGTGGCATATCATAAAGGCTCTTTTCCTTTACACGTAAGTAGCGCAGTAATAATGTTTTTCGTATTTGCAATTTATGACCCCATTAGATATTCAGCTGGCGTATTTATCGTGATATGTTTCAGAATTACTCGACATATTTTTTTTATTTTAACCATAACACTCAATAATATGGCTTTAAAGTATGTATGTAGAGTAAATGTTTCTGTCTTTCTAATTATGCAATAAAAGAGAAGTTCAATATTAAGACGTCTAACATGAATTTTTAGAAGATCTTTTATACAGTACTAACCAGTGTTGCCAACTTGACTGATTTTCCGTAAGATTGACGGGACAGCGAGGTTGGCAATAGGAAAAAATTGTGTTTAACGGCTAACGGATTTTTTAACGGGACAACGGGAAAATTTATGTTTTTTTAGATTTGTTTTCGAAATAAAAATAATTTGGAAATGGCAAAAATTAAGTTATAATTTTATTCATTTTTTATTTTAAAAGTACGAAAAAATTGCAATACAATGAATGATTGACACTTGTCTACCGTACTTGACGGGATTACAGTGTTCTCTACAACAGGAGCTAGATTTTAATGTTGGCAACACTGCCACTAATTCTTGTGGGCGTGGAAACAATACCTTCAAATTAATTTCTCCTAACTGTTTAGTGGCGATGTAAGAATGTCTACCATAGCATATCGTCTTGTGGGTGTCCTAATAGGTGACAGAGAAAAACAAAACAGAAGATGAGCAGGAGCATTTTCCTTATAACAACTAAACGTAAAAAAATTGTGGTTGCCAACCCGCCTTCCAAACGTGGCAATCATGGCAAGAGAGACAATCTGTGGGAGAGGCCTATGCTCAACAGTAGTCTTTTAATACGCTTTAATAGTAATAGTAATAATAGTAATTCATTTCCCCACGACATTTATTTTCATGTTTAACTACCAATTAACTAGTTAGCCAATCTAGGATAATTTATTCTATCTGTGTGATTTTTTTCTATATTCATTTAGCTGTTGATTATAATATGATGATTATTATTACTTTACATACAAACATAGTTACAATTTTTCTCACTAAAATCTATATATAACTGTCATACCGGGATAATAAAGCTTGACACTTACTTGAAATCATTGTTTGTCCTTCTAATCCGTAAAAAAATATTGAATTCACGCTACTATTCTAATGATTTATATCCCCTAAGGTACTGCTAAAGTTGTGAATTACAAAAGTGCTAATTTAACTGTCTGAGAAAATTAAAAAGATGTGAAAACATATAAAGCCCACTACTACGTATTAGGACAATGTGACGGACTATACTACGAAATGAAAGAATCCTCTGCGTACCAATGGCAATCATTCATTTATTACACACTATCAAAAGTCATCCCATACAATGCTTCACTGGGGAGACGTTTGCTGTTTATTTGCTATTTGTTATTTTATGTTTTTTTAATTTTTTTTTTGGTTATTATAAGACGCTGCTGCCCATCTCCTGGCTTGTATCCCTCTGTCGCCTCTGATGACACCTACGGGATGATATAGGGTAGTGGATATCCTTACATCGCCACTACAAGTTGGGACAAATATATTTGTACAACCTAGGTTCATTAGGCTGTTATCTTACATTACTAATAACAGCATACTTTCATTAACTTAAAACAGCAAAAATGCTTTATTATAAGTTCTCTTAACATTCCGTCAGTTTTGATTCTTAGTTCCAAACTCGTAGCTGCACCTTTATTTTCTTAATGTAGAAAGTTCGTAGTTTCAAGGCGAAAGTTTTTATACTATAAATTCATTTAATATTAATTCTTGGCAGGTTCCCGTTACTTTTAATGATGATTGCCTACTGTCAAATTGTGAGGGTCTTATGGAGATCGGACAATATACCCGGCCATACGGAATCACACAAACTATGCCAAACACCGAGTGGTCCAAACAATTGTAAGTATTTATTTTTATAGAAGTGGGAGAATGAAGGAAGTGAATGTATCCAAAATGACAAACAGTTTTGTTTTTTGATCACATATTTTCAATTAATACAGTTATAATCAGTTTTTATATTTAATAATCGTCCTAGGTTCATTAGGTTTAACGTACTTAATTGAATAGGAACTATACGAAAAATATAATTAAAATTAATCACAACCTATAAGGAAATTGATTATGTCCTTACTATATGTACAAAACGATTTACATATTAAACACGAAAATTATTCATTACATAATTCACAGGCGGAGGTTTTGCTCTTTTTGAGTAAATTACCGCATGACGTATGAGCTCGAAGAGAACACCGAAACCAGCACTTGCCGGTCTTGGAACGGTAAAAGAGATCAGATAGTATTAAAAATTTTGGCTCATTCCAATTAATCGTATAAATAAATTGGAGACTTACGTATAAATAATATATATATATATATAATGAGCCTATATACGTCCCA
>DWHP01007678.1:0-10850 GCA_018247895.1 Parnassius honrathi
ACACACACACACACACACACACACACACACACACACACACACACACGCACGCACGCACGCACGCACGCACGCACACATTTGTAATATATACATAGTGAATACTGTAGTCGAATCGAATCAAAATGCAAATGCGTTGTCACCTCTGAGGACTAAGATGGAATGCTTTGTTACCAATAAAAAGGGTTGCTATTTATCTACACTCGCCAGACGTAACACAGCAGCATTAAGTTGTTATTTTACGCTAATATTCTGTGAGAGGCGGGTTCTTCTCAGGTCGAGTCAACCCATATTAAAAGATGAGTAACGTGAATTGTATAGTTGCCAAGCAACCCAATGCGTATTGGCCGACTTACGTCCAATAAAACGATTATTTAATTTGTCAAACGTATGGGTTTCCTCACGAAGTTTTTCTTCGCAACTGAGCACATGGTAAGGCAGAACTTGAAATTATTACAAATAACAATTTTACCGGTGCCGGAGGGGATTAACCAGCGTTTTCTAGCGTAATATAAAATTTTTAAGGTCACATCGTATATCTCATCAGCTAATTATAATTATTATGAAAGGAAAAATATTTATCAAGCTAATAATAAAACAATAAAATAAATTACTATTTAATTAAGGGGATTATTATGTCATTTTATGATTATAACACGTATTTCGATCGATAGCGTAGTTCTGTACTATAGACTATTAAAAATAATAATAAAAAAAATTGTTGTTTATTTAAAAAAAATACTTAAGCAGTTTATTTAAATTCGCGTCTACTATCGTTAAATTTTAAAATTAATTTTTTTATTACCTCAGGATAGTCCCCATTAACATGAACTACTGGCACGGAAATGGCTTTTGCTAGGTCCGTTACGTATCTACAGGAGCGACCTCGCTCGGCGGGTAAAGTAAATCCAACCTGGAAATATAATCAAAAAATATATATGAAAACTCGTCAATTATGTTAAGGTTTTATTTTGTTTTAAAAATTCTTTACTTGTATAGAAAGAAAGAAACACTGCGTACTTTATGGCGTGAGCGTACGTGTGGCACAGTCACGCTCATGGCATAAAGTACGCAAGACATTATTGGCGTGACGTGAGCACGTGAGTAGTGCTTAGTTTCTTTAAACTGTAGTTTATTACATAGTATAGTTTCTTGTTGACTAGCTTTTACCCGTGTCTTCGTCCGCATGAATCACTTGCAGCTTGCAGATCTGAAATAGTTGTCTCAAGACAAGTGGCTCAATTATCAAAAAGTCTGTTAACACCTAAGCAGTTTCTTTTTGCTGTTATTACGAAAACGTGTGCGATATAGAAAAATTGGTTGTATCAAAATTGAAGAACTCTTAATTTCAAGTAACTAATCGAATGACTTGTTCTTAAAAAGTGTTAAAGTCGATTTTGCATCAAAACTTTTTTTATAGAATAAGTGTGACAAACGAGCACACAGTCCACCTGATGGTAAGTGGATGTTGTGTCCAATAGACGTCTACATCTACCCTCGATTACGAATCAAAATGCAGATGCGTTGTCACCCGTAAGGAATAACACGGACTGCCTCGTTTCCAGTAAATTGGGTCTCCGGTTCTCTACACTCACCATACGAAACAAAGCAGCATCACGCTCCTGCAACCACAATATAGCTGCAGCATGGCTCTACCATGAAAACTTTTAGAGATACAATAGAAAGTGCTAGGACATCTTTTGTGTAATTATGCAAACCAAAAATTATTAAAATTTTGTGCGTTTTTTTGAATATTATAGTACAAATTTTTTATATAAATATTATATTTTATGTACAATTATTGATCGAAAGATAATCATCAAAACAACAGACAAATTTCACTCTTTCTGGTGGCAAAATAAGGGTGATGATTTTAATGTACTCGTAAGACGACATTGAAATTGCGATAATCCTTAGTCCACTCAAAATTAAAAGCAATCTTAAAAGAAATAAAAAATAAAATGGTTTCACATTCTAAATGCTTAAGAGTATAATGCTTAATACCGTCTTCGAAATGTGAAATTATTTTATTCCCTTAGATTTTTGATGTTAGCTCTTCCTTTTGAATACAAATTAATTTTTGATTAATATTTTCACTTTTTCGCAGTTATTTTTTTATAGCATTGAAATGAGCACACCGTCCACCTGATGGTAATTGGATGATGTGGCCTATAGACATCCACATTTATCCTCAATTAAGAATCAAAATGTAAATGCATTGTCACCCCCGAGGAGTAAGATGGAATGCCTCGATTTCAGTTAAAAGGGTCTCCGGTTCTCTACAGTCATCATACGAAACATAGCAGCATTATGCTGCTATTTTACGCTGGTATTCTGTGAGAGCGTGGTCCTGCTCCGGTCGAGCTGACCCATTCATGCTACAACTGTAGTATAGCTGCAGCGTGGGCCTACCACGTAAAAGTTTTCATAACCGTTCATCACAACAAATTTTTGATAATTATCGAAATACAGAGTTATAATATGTAAACAATTTGTAAAGTGTGTTTGTCGATAAGTTGCTTGATTTGCTTACTTGATTGTTGACAACGACGTGTAGCGACCCGCCGACATCAAAATGTGGCGCTTGTGACAACATTAGTGTTTCCTGGTTTATCCCTTGTCCTGTAAAAGCCGCGTCACCATGGATCTATGAAGGATAAGGTTTACTTTTTTTAAATAAATTAAATATAGCGTATAAACTTTTAAAAAATAAATCTTATCATGACCAGCAACCGTGTAGTGGCCGGTGTAAGAATACCCACTACCCTGGACACAGCGTGAGAGAATCACCACCTCATCTAGTTCCGTAGGTTTCATGTGAGGCTAAGGGAAAATGCCTGAAGGATCTTATGGTCCTCAATGTGATAGATGTTTAGCTATGTTGTGAATATTACAGATGTTTGTATATGACAAAGATGGACGATGGAGGGCAGCACCAAAGGGGAGTAACGTTTTATGTTGGATTATTATTAGTATTAGTACGTTAGTATTATAGTATTATTATATTACGTATTATTAGTAGTATTAGTATTTATCCTCCTAATTATGGGAGTAGCTCACGTCCAGTAGTAGACAACGGGTTAACAAAGATAAGAAAGAAATCAGGAGCTCTCGATAAAAACGAAATGGACAAAAGTTAAAAATCGAAAATCTCGGATTAATTTTAGTTTTTTTCCAAAGTGGAAGAATCAAAACGGTCTTTATTCTTTTTCTTCATCAGTCCGAAAATTCAACTTTTGGATATGAGCCTCTACCATAGACAGGCAGGATAATCTTCACAGTTGGCAGGTAGTTTAACTAATGCAATACCAAACATCTCGTAACTTTGACCGGCCTGTCGCCGGTCTGGGTATTTTACATGAGGCGTAAACGAGATAGTATAAAGCTATTTATCGGAAACCACATTTGTTTTCCGGACTGGTCATTTATTCTAATATAAATAAACGCACATATTATGTTACCTGAACATTCAGCACTTTATCCCCCATCCTAGATGATCCATCTAGTGAATAATCTCCTTCATTCAACTTCAACTGCTTGGATCTTGTTTTTCCCATTGAAACTGGATTTGCTGCCTAGGGTCAATATTTGTATTAATTTGTAAAATAATTGAAAAAATAAAAAAGATCAATTACATACCTCTAAATGTGAAGGATTGTTAAGTAGTGAAAAACGAACGGTCCTATTGTTTATGGTAATATCAGCTGATGCACCTAAAACATTTATTGATTATAACCAAAAAGAAGAAGAGTAGCTACTTTCGAACACCTACCAACTAGCAACAACAAAGCACAAAAACTAATTGTTGAGGGAAAAGAGATAATAAACGAAATTAAGTTTAAGAACTATTTAAGATAAGAAAAAAAGTGTGACAATATGTGTACATATAGACTTTACGGACTCTATGATCAATACTTATTAGAATGTATGTTGACAGTGCCTTTGTATAAAACAAAAAAAAATACTTAGATGTGTGGATATATCGCAAGCAGCGTTAGCTTCATAAGGAAATTCCGGTCTGCCGCTAAATTTATGGAATATTTTCACTGGCGGACATTTTAATAAACCACTTAATAGATTTAATTTTCCTCTATGGGCCATGCCTAGCACAACTTGTTGGACGCCCTCTGAAAATAAATATTATTGAATGTCAATTGTTATCATCTAGAGTGCAATCGTCTAATACTATTTACACGTAAACTTATGAAATTTGATGGTATTAATAAATTTAAACTTGAGAAGTACAATACATTTCAAAGGAAACTGATTGCAGTAATGAGTTTCATATTATAGGGTTTTATAATTTATAGACTGAAGACAATAAAAAATGATAAAACTTTACAATAGCAAAAAATAATAGGATTACATTTAAAATGATACTGTACATATTAGAGTATTATTGGTTGCAGTAGTGCGACTGCTGATCACGATGTCCCAGGTTCGAATCTCGAGTCGGGTAAAATAAATCAAAATCTCAGTAGCTGCTCGGAGTCAGGAAGTTGACGGTGTCACCCCCGTGCCTCGAAAAGCACGTAAAGCTGTTGGTCATGCGCCTGATCTCTGTTGGGTTGTGTCGGTTTACCGTCGCATCGAGCCATGAGAATGAGGGAATAGAGCCGTGCTAGAGCATACAATTTGAGACTATAATCCTGTCCTGCGCCGATGGCTAGTTTCCTTTGAGGCTGGCCGCCGTAACCGGAATTCGATCTGGACGACATCATTATTGTATTAGACGACGAGTATGTAGAGATTGCAAAACGTGCATTATTTTCCTTTTATTCCATTTTAACGTACTTAAATATAAATCTTACAAGATTCTTATTTCACTTGAGGTTAAACGCTTAGAAACTGTACGAATAGATTATTAAAAATGTCACAAAATTAAAATAAATATTCATTTCTTTATTGTTTATAATTATAGTATCAAAAATAATTTATAAATTAACATTGTGTTATATAATTGCTGAAAGTACTATTTAATGTAATATTAAAAAATGTTATATATTAAACATTATAAAAGTTATAGTAACCCAACGCTAACCTGAGGTAGTAAGTTCAAACAATGTAGAAAAGAATGTTAGTAAAGACTCGGCACCTTCTCCACAGTACCGTTTCACTGTTGGATATTTTACACTTAGAAATTTGTCCCATGCTTGAGAATGTAGAAGTTCTTTAAGAATTTCAATTTTTCGTTCACTTTCAACAGAATCTGAACTGCTTTCAATACGTTGAGTAAACCATTCTCTTTCTGCTTCGGTCTGTCGAGGGAATAACAAGCTAATAATGTAAAGTGATTTAATTTTATGTTTCATACCTTAAACGTCAACAAAAGTGACTTCTAGTAATTTTCCAATAGAATAACTATTACAGCCTATAAAAGTCCATTGCTGAACACATAGATTGCCTCATATTATTATTACATATTTATTTAATAATATTAACATATTTGCCACGCGGGCGTGCTGGCAACCGCAGTTTTTTATTTTTACTATGAGTCCCTTCTGAGCCACGTCTGTATTATATTTTCGAGAGTCATTACGAGTCGTCTTGCACTTAGAATTGACGATTTCTAGCCTCCTGAACAGTCTCCGGGTTTTCCGAAAAGACCACATAAACTTAAGAAGACTGAAGAGTACAATCTGCCACTTTGTTCTGCGTGTGTGGTCTATGAGAAAGTCTTTGATTCCGTCAACATTTGGGCGGTGCTAAAGTTCCTTTAGCGGTGCCAATTTGACTGTTGGTATATCGAAATGCTGAAGTATTTGTACAGTAGGGCTACGATGGCTGCAGAACCAGAGTGCGAAACCTATCCAACTGCAAAGAGGTGTAGGACACGGTGACGTTATGCCCCCGAAATTCTTGATTGGAAGACATTTTCAAGCTACTGGAATGGAAAGGATACGATATTAACATCAATGGCGAGTTATACATCACTCACCTTTGATTTGCCGATGATATAGTCCTTATAGCAGAATCGCTGGAAAACCTAAACACTATACTAATAATAATAATGACCCTAATAGTGTCTCCCAACGGATATGTTTTAAGATGAACATGCCGGTAGTTGTTGGGAGCACTAAGTTCGAAGTTGTTGACGAGTATGTTTACCTGAGACAAATAATCTGACTAGGTAAGTCCAACTTCGAGCGAGAGGTCTATAGATGGATTTAACTCGGCTGGGCAACGTTCGGGTGATTTTCTACTCAGGTACACATTTACTAGTCAGGTATTCCTCAAAACTTGAAAACAAGATTGTACAACCAGTGCGTGTTGTGTGTAATGACTTATGGATCTGAGACGTGGTCCTTCACAGCTGGCGGTATGAGGAAGTTGAGGGTTTATGCTCGGGGTTTCTCTGTGTGATAAACTTAGAAATGAAGATATCTGCAGTAGATCTAGAGTAACCAAAATAGCCCAATGGATTAGTACGCTGAAGTGGAAATGGGCTGGCTTTAGTCGTATAACTCGAAGTACTGACAACCGATGGGGAAGAAAGGTTCTCGAGTCGTAGCCGCGTACGTGTAAGCAAAGTGTAGGGCGCCCACCACTAGATAGAGTGACGACCTGGTAAGACATGCAGGAAGTCGATGGATGCAGGCGGCTCAGGACAGTCCTTTGTGGCATTCCTTGGAAGAGGCCTATATTCAGCAATGGACTTGTAATGATGATGATGATCACTCTTGGCAGACAGATTGATGATAGCAGTCCAGTCAGACGTCTCGCAAACCTTTGACGATGCTACATATTGGAGGTCTAAATGCTTACAACGCCATGTATCCTAGGGATTACCAAACTCACAGAGGTTTTATTTTCATGAAATATTAAGAATGTTCCCTCATAATTATCATTCTTCGTCATAATGTTAGAATCAACACTTCTGAAATAATAAGATAATATTTGTAAGTACTTAACAAATATCTCGTCTGGATACTTTGACTGTATGCGTCCCAATTTAGGCTCTACATTATACATAGATGGCCTTATTGGGAGGAATATTGTAAGTGCGTGCGTGTGTGCGTGCAATTGTGCGTGCGTGCGTGCGTGCGTGCGTGTGTGTGTGTGGATGTATATAACCCTCTCATAACTTTTTAATAGCTTGAAAGATTTGAACGAACTCGGCAGCGTTCGAAAGGGCTTCGCCAAACTTAGTTATCTATAGCACTTGAAGCGATTCAGTCCAGTTTTACCAAGTCCAGTAGAACAGGATCATAAATTTTTATATATTAGATTAGAGACTAAAATCAATTGTATGGTTTTCTTACCTCCAGATACAGAAACTCGTAGGAAATGCGTCCACAGTAAATCTTCTCTAATTGTTCAACAAGGTTTTTAGCTGGTTGTTTACCATTATAACCATATAACAGTCCTAGATCAACTGAATCTTCTGGAGTGAGTCCATATTTTGCTAATTCAAGCTCTTTTACGGTTCTGTAATTGCGAGTGTTTTTCATCAATAGTCTAATCCTGTACGGTGTGCAGCAATCGCTGCGATGATTGGCGACCACATAGCCCAGTAATCAAAGTATCTACATAGTTAATACTTTGCGGATCTTAATTCGAATCTTAGCCTGTGCAAACATTTGTTCAACTATGGAAATAGTTATTCTGGATCTGAAATGTAATTGTGTTACACTGGTGGGAATCGTTTGCCGGTGGGAATTACTCGGCAATTGCGTTATGTTTTTTCGTTAACAATTTTTTTTTAATCTGTAATAATAACATCGGCTTATGATCGACACTGATACACTTGTACAATAAAACGATACCAACGTCAAACGTCCAAACAAAGCCCATCAAGATTTCCATCGAAGTTATACAATCGTGCTGTTGGCTGGTTGTGATTGTGTCAGTGTCCTTTATACTGCATTTTTGTGATTTGGATGAACACTTGTACTAGTTTCACTGTAGTGTACTTAACTCTGTGTGTATTTCATTCAAATCACAAAAATGAAGTAGTTTCATCAAGTAACAAAAATCGCTAGTATATTATCTTTATACTGCATTAGATTCTTCCTTCGATCTTTCACAAAAGCATTACATCACGTGTTTCGTTACATTTGAGATCTAAATTGATCTGTGACAGTTTTTATCACAATTTTATACAGAATCAATAAATTAGAGCCGAATTTTAATGATACTTGATTTTTAAATGTACCTTTTCACATTCCTGTAATCCACATTATCTATGGACGCTTTTAGATGACCGTATGCGCGATATGCGTTAACTAGTTGTTGCGTCCTACAGTTTTCATATCTCTTCACTGTGACATCTTCTGGAATATCTGTTACCAGAATAAAAACAGATTGAAATGAATTAATATTAATCCTCATTAAAATAATAAGATACGTGAGGGTAATATAAAAACAAATAAAACCAAAACTATGAGGAAGACAGAGACAAAAATACAAAGTCGTATACTATATCTGATATATTAAGAAAAAAATAGCTAACAAGCTTTAGCAACAATTACAAACATTTCGAAAAATCAACTTAAAACAATTAACTACACTTCACAGTATTAAAATCGACTAAAACATTCACTATTATGTCAACTGTCAAAATGGCGTCGTTAAAGCAGCGCCTGTTTGATTTACCGATGAAGACCTATCGTATCACAGAGGCATTTATGCAAATAAGGCTGTAGTTTTAGTTATAAGAAAGTGACAATATTAACCCGATGACCATATTACCCATATACGTATAAACAATACTTTTAAAATGTAATACCTATGCAGGTTATTTTCTAATTTGATTGTATTTAAAATATAAATGTACATAAAATATTAATACAGTTCTTAAAATATTAATAATCTGTTAACCTTAATTGTATTTTGGGTATAAAAAGCTAATATAATAATTACAAGCAGTGACGCATTTCATCTTAGTCCTTAGAAGTGACGACGCATCTATAGCCCTTTTTGTTTGGAGTTAACTGCATGTTGTGTCCACGGACTGCAGTAGTCACTTACCATCAGACGGACTGTGGGTTCGGTTCTCACTTCAGTTAAACAAAAATAATGAGCTTGCCTTAGAATTCCATAATACGCGAAAAAACAATTCTTTTTTATTGTATAAAGGTGACAAACGAGCACACAGTCCAACTGATGGTAAGTGGATGCTGTGTTCCGTAGACATCTACAATTATCTTCAATAAAGAATCAAAACGCAGATGCGTTGCTACTCTTAGGACTAAGATGGATTTCCTCGTTTCCAGTAAAAATGGGTCTCCGGTTGTCTACACTCACCATACGAAACACAGCAGTATTAAGCTGCTATTCTGTGGGAGCGTGGTCCTTCCCCGGTCGAGCCGACCCATTCGTGCTACAATCACATAGAATACTAAAATATATACATAATAGAACGGGGGAGTGGGCGGAGCCCGTGTAGCCACTAAAATGCTACAAAACGTCAATTCACACGTATAAATGTCAACCCGAGATGTGTTTGACGTTACAATCGTCCAAATTCCGGATGCAAATTATTTAGAAAATGTCAAATTGCACGCTATTTACAAATAAATGTGTATTAAAATCCGTTTGTCAACACAGCGAAGCGGGTTTGTAGTAGTGATTAATTGATAATCCGGCATAATTGCTTGTATGTGTGCTCCCAAAGCTTAGCTGGAAATCGATCTAGCTTAGCTCGTACAAAATAAGGTTGACAGCCTTTCTATTGTGTATAGTATAGTATATAGTATATAGTATTCTATGTACAATCATAGCATTGCTGCAGCGTGACTCTACTACGTATAAAAGTTCGACCAAAAGAGATCAATCCAAAAGCTATAAATAAGGAAACCTGCATGTCTTGGATATAATTTAATACGCATCGGGGCAACCAAACCACTCATACTCCAACCAAGCTCTCATAGAAATGAGTATAAGCCTGTGGCAAACATTAAGTAAATGGCAGAGCCATGGTCCACCTTATATTATGGATGTGGCCCAAATAGGTAGACTCGAACGGTGAAGAACCACGCTCTCACAGACTACCAGCGGGAAATATCGGCTTAGTGTTTCATATGGTGATCGTAGAGAACCGGAAACACATTTTACTGAAAACTAAGCATTACATCTTAATCCTTAGGGGTGACAACGCATCTGCATTTTTATTTTTAATTGATAATAGATGTAGATGTCTTTCATAATACAGTATCCAATTACCATATGGTGGACTGTGTGCAGATTTGTCATTTTTATTCTATAAAAAATGGTATAGACCCTTCTTCTCTCCTACACTGTAATAACAAAACCTGTAAAGCAAGTTTTAGATATCAATTTCAAGTTAAAAGTAATAAGGCCGAGTTCTTGCGGCCTAATGGATACACAAGCTAAACTATTTATTAATCTGTGACACAAGCCCGCCCGTCGCGAGGGTGTCGTAAGAGGTGACAGCGAAAACTAAAACAGAAGGTGTATAATAGTTAAAAATAATAAAAGTCTATCGTTGCCAACTTGCCTGCCAAGCGTGGTAACTATGGAAAAAATCATCCCTATCAACATGAGAAACTATGTCCATAGCCTATGTTCGACTGTGAAAGAACACGAAAAGAATACGAACGTAACAAGTGTATAACGTTTAATAGATGAATTGACCCAATATTAATTATCAGACTAGTTTTAAAGAGTTATGGCGTAAGGCCAATCTTTCGGTTACGGCTTTAACCAGCAGTGGATTCATCACTATTAGCCGTAAGAGTCAACTGTAATATTAGGGCCTCCTATTGGCAGTGGGATTGGCCATTAGTAATCTTTTTTTTTTTATAGGACAGGGTGACAAACGAGCACACGGTCCACCTGATGGTAAGTGGTTGCTGTGGCCCATAGGCATCTACATCTATCTTCAATTACGA
>DWHP01007679.1:0-10850 GCA_018247895.1 Parnassius honrathi
GGGCCCGTCTTCTCACTTCTGTTGTTGTTATTTTTAACTTCATCTCCAGTTTCATCGTTTCAAACGCTGAATTAATTATCTCAATCAATTCTTCTTTTGTGTTTATTTCCACATTCGTATAGAATGAAAACGTTATATACCCAGACTGGTGACCATTATCGGGATGACTTACCGCGATTACCACGTTTGGCAAAATTACTAACGACACTGTTATATTTAATACTGTGGTCAAAAGAGAAACTCTTTAGTTCAATATATTGGGTCTCTCTTGGCATAGCTTTTTACAACTTCATTTGTTATAATGTAATCTGACGTAAATAATTGAAAATTAAGCGCACTGTGACATTTTTATATGTTTCATGGAATAATGGACATATAATAGTAATGCAATTATGCAAAACTCATTTATTCACGTGTTCCTGTAACATACTATATCTATGATAAATATCATTTATCTACGTTCGATAGTCTTTGAGAAAATTAAAAAAATTCTTTGACAAACAGACATAGAGACACAGACACCGAGGTGACTCTAATAGTTATCGACTTTTGTTAAATTTGGCACGGAACAGCATTTATTAATGTTGCTAAATTGAAGCCCACGTGAGCGAAACCGCACATACAAAGCTAGTTTAGTTAATAGAAGCACACGTAAAATTACTGCAGCTCATAAATGTTGTTATTCGTGTTTAAAATTAAAATCCTTTCCTTTTCTAATGGATTGGTTACAATAGCTGAAAAGCTCTTGAGAAATTTAACTGGTCTACCATGTTTTGACAGACTACACCTAAATTTTCAAATAGATATACAAAAATTTTTTCATAAAAATGCAACAGCAATGTTGTAGGCGTGTTAGGAGTGTTTACTTTGATCTTCGTAAGATTTGTTGGAATAAATGTCAATGTTGACACAATGTCGAGTTGTTCCTCCTTACCTTACGCTCCTTGAGTGTATATTTAATTGTCTTTAGTTCTAGGCAAGCAAATATAGAAGAACGACATGGTTCTAAGTGCAGGCCTTAACTATAAATTATGTGTGAATGAAAAATAAATAATTTTTTTTAGCATAAAATTATTGTTTATTTTTATTATGAACAAGAAGAAGAAAAAGATTAACCAACGAACCTGACCTGATAGTAAGTGAATGACGTGGCCTAAGGACACCTAAATTTATCCTGGATAAAGTTCAGGTGTGATCTGACTCCTAAGGGACAAGACGAAAGCCTCAATAGTAGTTAGTGAACAAGGTTTCTAAACCAATTAATTCAAAACACTTTTTAAATCCAATAACAGAAATAGATTTTTTTTGTTTTAATTTCACTCATATTTAAATCATTCAGTAAAAAAATTAAAAAAACCTAACAATTTACAGACTTGTCTATTTAAAACGTCTTTTAGCAAAATACAAAATATTTACGGTTCGCTTCACGGAGAATAATATGAAAAATTATACGTATTATTTAAAAAATAATGTAATTCGTATTAAGACATAAATCTCTTTTGTTACGGAAAACAAATTGAGTCTTCCGAAAGAATCAAATGGCGGAAACGAATTTAATTTATTGACGACTTATTCAAAACGCTGACGACTTCGCAAGGACGTATAACAATTACATCAATATCAAGTTTATAGCTTCCTACGCAATGAACCTTATATTGATGGGATAATGTTGAAAATGCATTATATGATTGGAAGCTTCACTTTGTCAAAGCAATATTCAAGTGACAGAACTTAATAGGAATTTAACAAATAGCTAAACATTTCGTAATTCGTGGAATATCTTGAATGGGTAGTTTATTTAACAAAGGACGGGTGGACAGTCTTCGTTTTGTTCGGGCTCTCGTACCGACGTCAACATCTGCCTTTTTTTCGTAAACGAAACTTGGCCAACGTGAAATAAATATTTGTTCAACTAGCCAGAAAATCAGAAGCTTTTGTGTTTTTATAAAGAAGGTGGTAATGCTTTTGTTAGGACTTGGTTATTTGGTATGAGTTCTTTGTGATCTTTGCATATTTTGACGCAACATCTTCACTAGATTCGTATGACTTTAACAATTTAATCAGACAAATAAATATTAAAGGAAGTGAGAAAAAAAAAACAAATGGGAAACAGGACATTATAATCTATGCTGTTCTGTTCCTCATCGCCAGACAAATTTGAATAATTATTCTATTAGTGTAGTTAAATGCGTTGAATCACTTTTCATCATAATCACATCATAGCCCATCACAAGTCCATTTCTGAACATAGGCCTTCATAAAGAAATACCACAAAGCACGGCCTCTTTAGGTTGGCTATGTTTGCCATAATTGCGACCTTTGACAGGCGGTTTATTTGACGAAAATATTTACTACATACAAGGACTACGCTCTCACAGAATACCAGCGTATAATCGTAGCCTAATGCTACTGTGTTTCGTATGGTGAGTGTAGAAACCGGAGACCATTTTTGCTGGAAACGAGGCATTTCATCTTAGTCCTCACGGGTGACAACGCATCTGCACTTTGATTCGTAATCGGGGATAGATGTAGATGTGTATAGGGACTGCGTGCTCGTTTGTCACCCTATCCTATAAAAAAGGACATGTCTTTGTAGTATTCGTAGACTAGAAATGGGGTAGTATGAGCTTTGCGCTCGTTTACTTTTTAGATTGTAGAACTCCCGTCCTGAATAGTAGTCTATTTGTGAAGGTACCATACTGTTGCTCATTTCTGGCGCCAAGTGTACCAGTATATTTACAGGCTGCGAGGCATCCTGTCCTATTCCTCATTAATGGCAACGTATCTGTAGACTTCTTTGTCTATAGTGGGTTGCAGGTATCTATGTGTTGCAGCTTTTTTCCATCAGGTGTGCCGTCAGTTCGCATGACACATCAATTTTATAATTAGAAGTAAGAATTAGAAGTAAAGTATGGGCCAATCTCTTAGGTAGTGGACTCCTGCAGGCATGTTAATGAAAAGGCGAATGAAAAATTAAAAAGGCTGTTTAAGAAAGATTAGTATAGTTTTAGCGCTTCTATGCACTAACAGTTAACCGCGGGAGTGGCTAACCGCGCGGATAGCCGATTTTCTAGTTAAATATGCAACCGCTTGTGATTGTACGCACTTAACCGCTACAAAATTTCAAGGCGAGTGGTGGCGAGTGGTGGCAACCTGAACAAAGAGATATTAATTTGTTGAAATTCAACAACGAGTAGCTATTCGGAATTTTGAAGTAGCGTATAAGAATAGAGATTTAAAATGGAAACAACGTAAAGGACAAATTTAGTATATTTTTTCTTTCGTTGTTAAAATAGATAATACAAGCTACTTCGACGGCGTCCATTTCGTTTATGGCCCAACAAGACCATTGAGTGATAAAACCGCTTATCCCGGTTTGGCCGCGGTTTTAACGCGGGTGGCCGCCATAGCGGTCAGCCGCTATTCCAACTGCGTCAGGCGGCTGGCCGCTCAAACAAACCGCCTATATTATAGGCCTATTATAGGCAGCCAACCGCTATTGCGTAAGGGGCGTTAGAAATTGTAATTTATCTATTGAAATTTTTAATTAAACGTAATATAAATTATTGTAAATAATTCATGAAATAACTACCAATACTAGAACAAAGGCCGTTAGATTTTCGTTGTATTTTTTGTTCTCATTAAACGAAACAGTAAAATAATAAACAACACGACTTTTCTTAACTCAATTTAACTGAGTGCATAACAAATGTTGACTGTTCAAAAACGTCTGCTATTACTAAAAGTTAGTTCTTATTTTAAACTATTTGCTTTTTAAAACTTATTACTGTTTCAACATTAAAATACATTCTACCGTTTTAACTGCGTTGGAGTTTACTTTTGTTGAGCTTTAAATTTAAAAGCGTTGAGTTTCGTTAAGTGCAAAATATGTTCGCGAGAAAATTGATAAATAATATATGTATTATGCATTTCTTAGACTTCAAGTTTTAAAAGTATTTCTCCTTTTGTAGTTTTACGCCTTTCGATATATATGAAGAAGATGAAAAATAACTTATTTAGCGAGCCATCATTATTACATTCAGTGCATATTCTCACTGCACAACTGGCCTGGTTTTGCCAGGCATCTAGAAGTTCGCAGATGTCTGCCTTGTAGAGAGATATCAGCTGAGTGCTCGGTCTAGTCGGGATCAAGTTTAATCCGAAAGAGAAGCTACGGTTGTGCGTATGAATCTCTCACTGTCGGCTGTCTCTGAATGAAGCGATGCCTATTTGTGAGATTTGATGCCTCCGAAATACACACGTTTTCCTTCATCGCTAAAAGGAGTCAGCTTAACTTGGCTTTATCTTTCATTGGTACGCCAATTGCCTTTTGTTTTTGTGATTTCCTCAATTAATTTCATTTGGCAATACTTTGATTCCACTGACAAAGCAGTTGCAAGAAATTACGATGTCCTTTCAAGATATGTTAGTACTTCACGCCGGGACCCTACATATATAATACATACACAAACACTCACGCCTGTACACCCAGAGGGGTAGGCAGAGACTACAGACACCCATTTGGCACGATCCTGACACACCTCACTCGCCTCCTCCACATCCATATTATACCATATATACTAAATACGCATACATGCCCATCGGTCAAGGGTACTCCTAATTTAGCCCATTTTCTCCAATTGGGTCGATAAACTTTCGCCTAGGATGTCCCTTTCCGACTTAAAGAGCAAGTCTGGTAAGGTATGGAATATTGCCGACATACGTGAACTGTTGTTTCAAAATACGACCGTGCAGTTTTGGACTCATGGTACTGAGGTTTAGTGATTTCAATTTGGTTAAAGCATAAATCAAAAATAATTAATCTGTGGCATAAACGCAAAATCTCCAGTATAATGATGTTCTACAGGATATATTTCCGAGAGTGTGCGCAGGAATTGATTGACATAGTTCATTCATTTTCATTCCATCATCAGACAAGCAAACGTTCAGCCAACCTTTACTATTTTTTTCTTTTTAATGTAATATATTTAAATCGGACGATTTGCTTCTTCGTTTAAATACGTGCAACAACGGAGTTCAATAATTTGCCAGCATCTATCTGTCTTTCCATCTGATTACAATATGGGAGCATTCACGGAGAAAGCGAATAGGTTTGTGTTGTATATATAATACTTAATATTTTGATAATAAATTACTTAACAATAAGAAACTAAACCTAACCCATCTCAACCTAAAAAAATCCTAATTATATTAGGACTAATAATTAATAAAATTATTGAAAAAACAAATAACAATACTAAAATAATAAATCGATTCAAATTTATTTCAGATCGTATATATCTTTTCATAAAATAAATATCTGAAGATGAAATTATTAGAACAATTATTATAAATAACAAATACATTCAATCGAAAATAATTGATATAACAATATTTATTGAATTAAAAGTCTGTCGGGTCAATGTACTAACCAACTATTTGCGACTATGTCACCACTTACATTTAGATGGAGTCAAACTGAAAATGAAGCACTGGCTAACAATAATCAAAAAGCTGTCTACTTTCTAACAATCAAAATTGCATATATGGGATTTAACAAGGTTTCATTCATTAAACTTACAGACAGTAGAATATCAGGCTGCACGGCGTGGTAACTGCATAAGAGTATTTATCAGCCGCGATTCAGCAGCGTTGTCACCAAGCGGAATCTGTCCTCTATCGGTTTTCGAGATTGGAAGAGGACCATGGCAGGATCAATTAGCTGAGTACGCAACATCGTTAAGGCGTTTGTCCATTCCTACCGTTAAAATGCTTCTAGTACATCTTCCGGCCAATCATTTTATACGGTGATGAATTAACTTACGCTCACACGGCTCTTGAAAGAGGTTATGGAGAGTAAATATGAGCAGATGACATTAAATGATATATTTCCGGCGGTAGGTATATAATAATATAGCAGTAAAACAAGAAAATTACCATTTTGCAATTAATTGTACGGTATCCTCGTTATCTAATGAGAAACAATGATTACGTAAATCTTTATGTGACCATACTCCGCTTAGTGGTGAAGATTTAGTTCTGTATGAGAGGAACAGCCCACTTTTTTGAGCATTAAATATCATACTCGTACTAAGTCCGCTAGGTAGCGTACTGCGTTCGATGACTCGATAGTCTCCTTGGACATTACATATCATACTAAGCTCGCAAGGTAGTGTACTCCCTCAATGGCCTTCTTAAATTGGGCACCAATCTCCATAAACACTAACTACCCTATCGATCCCGAGTTTAAGGCGTCGAATTGTTTTTCATTGCGCCGGAATCTGTTTAATATGGAGACGAGGTACATTTCTGTCGTTACACTGCTAGACTACCGGACTGGCTAGCTTTATAGGAAAAATTAGGACGAGTGAGTATCCCTACGTGTAAAATGGCGTAACTGTATAACTTCAGCGCAGATGGTGGTTTTCGAGTGTGTGATCGAAAGCTGGTCAAATTAATTCTTCATCAAAAGTAACAAAATTCCTGATTTGGTTCTTATTAAAATTATTTATTGATTTCTTTATTTTAAACCTTAATAGTATTCACATTAATTAGGTGACAAATTTATAACTATACGTGAGCGAAGTAGTAAAGAATAATGTGGAAAAACTTTCCTGTTTTATGTTAATACAAAATATTTTCAAATATTTTGTGGAGTAAAATAAAAAAAAACGTTATTCATAGTCATTTTCTACAAAAATTGATAATAACAGCTTAATGGTCTAGATATTAAGAAAAAATTAAAAACACAGTGTTATCAAATAATCGTTAATGAAACACATACAAAGTTAAAATGTTCAAAAGAACGACCATTGCAGAGATGGTTCCGACTATAAAATACTCGGGATATGCAATAGCTGTCCGGTGCACTGTGAGTGCAGGCCATTTGCATAGGAAGTAAATGCGTTGAAACGGCCTCGGCTGGAATTTAATAAAACTATCTTAGCGCTTAGTCGTCTCTATAAAATAAAAATATTGTTCAAATATTTTACTTAGGTAAGTCACTTTATATTTCTTTACTTTATTTTACATTTGGACCTGTTAAGATAGAAATACTGGTATGTTACACTGTTTATGTAGATAAAGTAATAGTTACTGCAATTAATAGGTATTATTTATTAATGATTGTAGTGATAACTAGCTTATTCCGCGGCTTAGTCCGCTTTAATGCAAGAAGTTTGACAGTGAGCCCAGCGGTAGATTTTATGCGAGACAATCGTGAAAAGAATAACTAAATTAACCAGGAATTCTTTACATAAAGTAACGGCCTATAATACGTTCCACTATTAGGCAAATTTGTCTCATTTTCAAAAGATTTTAGTAGCAACTAGTTCCACATGCTGTTTTAGTGCGTGTTGGCGGACTTTACATGTCATCGCAGTATTTTATTCTTTAGACTAGCATATTTCCTTATTATGTTTTCTTTCAGCGACTAGTACGCGATATACCAGCACCTGAAATTGCAGGTAACAATTTTCCATCGTACTACTATAAAGCTCGGGGTGCTCGCGTATTGTGTAAATTTTAGGGAGCACTTAGCCACGGCTCTTATATCTAAGCTATTATTATATTACCATTTTTTTATATAAAAGAGAGAACGAACGAGCCCGCTGTAACTGATTGCAACTGGAAAAATTTCATGTTCGTTACCGGCTTTTTGCAACGAGTAGTCTCTTTTCTTGTCGAACTAAAAGTAATATCGGTACAAAAAAGACGTCAATGATCGTCAAAAATATCTAAGACGAATTGCTTAGGATCATTTTTTTGGTCAAGGGTTAAAATATAAGTTAGATATGGTTTTTTACAAAATAAAACCAATTGTGGTCGTCGAAATAATTTCAATATGACTGTTGATATCACAGCCCCTTGTGAGTATTTGTGATGGTTGCCAATTGTTATAGATTGGCCACCGAAGTTCTTTTTAAACTTTTTTAGGTTGTTAGTAAGAAAGTGCTGCCCGGCTCCTGACTTGTTTCCCTTTGCGCCTCTTACGCGACTCACAGGACGGTAAGAGTTGTGGATATTCTTACACCACCATTGCACAGTAGCTTTTACTGTTTACAGTTACAGTAGTTCACAGTAAGTATTAACTTTTTTTTATAGATAGGGTGATAAACGAGCACACAGTCCACCTGATGGTAAGTGGTTGCTGTGGCCCATAGATATCTACATCTATCCCCGATTACGAATCAAAATACAGATGCGTTGTCACCCGTGAGGACTACGATGGAATGCTTCGTTTCCAATAAAAAGGGGTATCCGGTTCTCTACACTCACCATACATCATCATGTGAGAGCGTGGTCAATACCCGGTCGAGCCGACTCATTCATGCTACAACTACACTACTAATATAACCGCACCATGGTTCTAACACGTAGAACGAGAGTAGTTTTTACTGTTTTTAACATACATAGCAGCAAAATAGTAATGTGTACAACAATAAATAAGTTTTTTCTACCTAGCAGCCCATCTGGAATCGTTCCACACTCTTAACCGTTTCTGTCTCCTAGTGGTATCACACCCACTCCTGTTGTCTTACGGCTTGAAGGGTAAGGGAGAACTATATTTTGTGAGATATTTTCATCTTAGCCTTCTGGAGTGACAACGCATTCGTATTCATCTTTATATGAAGTCGGCTACGAATATCCATGGTCTATTGCAGTCACTTACCAACACATGAACTTTTAACTTGTTTGTTACTATAACCATTATAAAATTGTTTTTAAAACTATTTTTGAAAACGCCGTAGACAGTGTACCCGTGTCTGCACGACTCCACAGTCCTCTCTTGCACACAGGGCTTTTCTTTGTTGTGACTGAATTTATAGCAGGATGACATAATTAGATACAATTATTAAAAACGGCATAAAAAGATGCTGAATGATACCAAATGTAATAACTTTTATTTTTTCGCCAAGTAAAAATATTATAAAAATAATGTGCACATAAAAACAAATTACGAAGAAAGTCACATAATAAAGTAACGCGAATAGAAATTACTTATGGAAATAATTGTCAAGTTGTAATATCGTATAGCTGAGGACCAAGATAGTCTAATAACGTTGAAACTGTAGCTACGGGTACACTCTTAAGTTCATACTACTATAATATTTTCATGTCGCGGACAATAGCCGTCTGATGCGACCAGATGAGAAATATTCCTCGCTAAAATTAGCATTCATATCCGAACCTAGACGACATAAATCATCAAATATTTGCTTTATTATATCCAGTGATAAGAGATCTTTTCTACTCAGAATTCTGTGATTAAAATACGTACACATGAAACATATTACTGAAAAGAAAGAATCTTCCTGCGAAAATGAAGAAATAAGTGTATAAAATGAAAATGTTACTTTTAAATTGACACGATGCTGTGTTGCTTTTTGAATTGTGAGATATAAATCCTATTTTATTTTTAGACTGCTTTGAGCTTTGTGTGACTGAGCGAGTCTTAGGTTTGGTTCGGTTAGGGTCTTAGGTGGGAATCAATGTTCGTGCAAAACTAAAGTCTAGCGGAAGAGGTGGTCCAATATCCGTTATGCTTACCCAGTCAGTATCAACTTGAGAAAATTATTCCTCATTGGCTATCGGTTCTTCGAACTATATATACTATCGGTCTTTTGTTACTTCAACTTACTTCTTCGTTCACCTAAGTCAGTTATCATTAATATCTGTTGCGGATGTCCCCGTTATGCATTTTATGACGCTACGACGCTATCCCTGGAGTGAGTCTGCTCCTTAGATAACACGCTGGGCGAATTTCCCCACGGTCCAGCAATGAAGGACCACGTTTTGGTTCCGTTGATGTCATGGCATGGACAACATGCACTGATTGCAAATTTTGTCCCAAGGTTCTGATATATTATTACTACTGGACTATTTCAATCACGTTTTATATGGGGCAATGTAAACAGATCCATTTCCTTCAGTTGGTTCTCTTTCACGTCTCGACTGGCGAGTACATTGCTTGAATTTCGGGTCGGCTTTAAGAAACAGCGTGGTTAGCATATTAATCTATTGAAAAAATTCAAACTTCTATCAATAGTTTGTTTAGTGATCATCGCAATTTTAAGTGATTTCACATAATATTAGTTGTGATTTCTGGGTTCAAAACTCTATTTGAGCCAATATTTGCAAAAATGAATTAAATTTAGTGGTGTGATCATTGTTTTAATATTATGTTTTAATTATACAGATCTACTCCAAGTCCTGAAAAATGTTTCCTTTGGCTATATTTAGTAATAATATTAATAATTATTATGATGATAGATGGCGTAGGGAAGTGACGACCCCATCGCCCGCTGGCGTGACGGTTATGTGACAAAACAGCTGCGTCAGCGCAGTCAGTCAGCACCTTGTCAAGAGGTGTTAGTGCCGTTCCTCGGCAAAAATTGAAGATGCAAAGGCTCGCTTGTGCACATGGCCCCACCTTGAAACGCCGCCGGGTCTGGGCGTCTCCCGTTAAATGACGCCCACATATATGGATGATGGAATACGGAAGAACGCGCAAAATGCTGCTGCCTGGAGGTCGCCAGGGCACGTCTGGAGCTGGCGCTGGACGCGACAGCATGCGAACCGCCAGCCGAGCGAGAAGTGCTACACGACCACCTATCAGCCCCTCGCATCCACCATCCCCACCATCTGGCTTGATGTCGGCAGGGTCTTCGCGGGCACAGCAATCGGCGTCCGCCACTGGTGGAGTACGCTGCATGCGGTGGACAATCGAAATGAATACTAACGCATTGCGGGCGTATTTTAGGGCGAAAGGGAGAGAAGTTGGAGGTTTGGCATATCGGGCTAGGATGCACCGTCTTTTTGCAGAGCTGGAGCCATCTATAACCGTCACA
>DWHP01007680.1:0-10849 GCA_018247895.1 Parnassius honrathi
TACATTTACAAGATTTAACCTGCGAGAGAATGAGATAGCATGCAGTATACGTTTTTTTTACTCTTGTCTCGGTCTTGATAAATTAGGAGTAAAAAATTAATAAATTATAATTTTTTATTAATAAAGAATAAATACGGGTTCACTTCTAACGCGTGTGAACTGCACTCACGTTTTTTTTTAAATTATGTAACTGTTATTTTATCTCTTGCTGTCCTAAAAAAAGAAAATTGTATCAAAATAATAGAAAATTCTACTGGACTTCACCGAATATATTTTGATTTGACATACCTACACGTAAGTACAAAATAAAAAAGTCGTTCATAATAACAAAAGCAACTCATTGATATAACTCATAATTACGAAAATAAATAAAGCTTACCCTTATCAGGAGCGCGATCGCCAGCAGCAGGCTAGTCCCCTTCATAGTACAGTTGAGCGTCAGTCAGCGGCCTGCAACCAACGAAACACGTTCAGTTGAGCACTAGCTTAGGGCCCGCGCGGGCTCATGAGCGCTAAAAGCGCTGCAGCGTTAACACTACGGCCATAGCGGCGTCAGCTGCGCTCACCGTACGAGTGCTTAGCCGAGCGCCCCCCGCTCTGAATTCGCCCCACTAAGCGGCGAAGTAAGTGGGGCCGACCCACTGACCGAGTGCAGTGTGCATCGCCGGAACTGCACCGGCACCGGTTGCATCTTTCACTGACGTGTGCCGCTCCCGTTGCGATGAGAGGAAACCTTGAGCGGCCTTCGCCGTACCAACGAAGGTCGTGATTTGATACGAAAATTTATGTAATAATATGCATTGTACAATTTAAAATTATGGCATTTTTCAAATCCATCATGACTCTTTTGCAACTTTTTATTTTAATTTCAAGAAGTCGTTTTGTTATTAGACTCGTTTTAAATGGTAGAGCCAAGATGCACCTATATTACGGTTGCAGCACGAATGGGTCGGTTCGGCCGGTGCGGAACCACGTTCTCACAGAATACCAGCGTAAAATATTAGCTTAATGCTGCTGTAGAGAACTGAAGAATCTTTTTACTGGAAACGAGGTATTATTTCATCTTAGTCCTCAGGAGTGACAATGCATCTGCTTTTTGATTATTAATGGAGGATAAATGTGCGTGAGCCACAGCATCCAATTATCATCAGGTAGACTGTGTCCTCATTTTTCTCCCTTATTCAGTTAAGACCAAAAAATATATAAAATAAACTTGTTGCTAAATAGTAATTGAAGTATCTCCATTCGGATGCATTTTTCTACCCTAAGCAATTTTTAACTTTTTGGTTTTGCTAATCTCAAATGCATCAATATTGCATTAGTTATGCTATAGTCCAAGCTACTCGTATTAAGTCCTTAGTGGGTTGAGATGATCAAAACTGTTTGGTTTAAATAACACAAACAATTCGTCCTTATCAATAAGCTGGTTTTCTCCATGGCTTAATTCACGAAAAGAAATATCTATTATAAAAGCGGCTGATTCGAAATTTATTCAGTTACGTGTGTTCGGTTTTGTATCGGTTTGTTATAAATTTGAGACCCGCACAGTAATATTGCAGCAAAGGATACGTAGACCCAGGTTTTAAAAATAACGTTGCGGAAAGCTAGGCGTTCTTAAAGATTTAACAATTTATATGGATTACTTCGCGTACAATATAATAACGCGTTCCGGGTATTGATGGGGCTGCCGCGTTTCTGTAGTGCTTCTGCTATGTTTGCGGAGGTTTCACCGCCATAATGCGGAAACGTTGCGCTTCACACCTTAGGCGTATTCGCGACAGCCCCAACAGTGTCTTGCGCACATTGGCAGACCATTGGGACTCGCCGATGCTTGCTCGATGGATACGGATTCATGCAGTTAAGTAGTCATCTTGTGGGCAGGGCCGGGTGCCATATTTGTTTGTGTGATTTTTCTGTTTGTCTATATTTTATGTTATGTTTTATGTTCAATTATCAATTACTAACTTTAGTCATAAGCTCTAAAAATTGTTACTGACCAATATGGATCATGATGTCCGAAATAAATGTTTATTATTATTATAATAATAAAATTTCATCAAAGTGGGTCCAGCTGTTTAGGAGAAGTTCAGTCACATACTAAAGATTAGCTGACGGGCAGACATAGTAGTTCTGCCTTTTCCGGCGATCCTTTGCCCAATAAAATATCATTAAATTCGCAATAAAAATATTGAGGGTCACTTATTGAGATAAAAACTATCCTATTTCTCAAGTTGAACCAAACTGCATACAGTGTGCAAAACTTCATTGAAATAAATTTGCTAGTTTAGGAGTTTAGTCTAGCTTAGTTAGTTTATAAAACCTATAATACGCCTCAGTCTCACAACGTAAGGCTCTTACTACGTTGTTACTGTACTAGCCAGTAAGTTGTGAAGAGATACATAAATTGAGTTGAGTTCATCACGGACAAACAATATGACACATAATTTATGCATATAAATATGTATTAAAGTCATATGATTAATCGTATGAACTTAGCTACTATGTGAGAATTATTTTATTCTTTTAGTTCTTTGAAGTTGGGTTTTACTTTTTAAAGTCTAATTTGACCCTTTTTAGGGTAGAGTATTACAAGCTGAAATGCAGTGTAAACAGTTATTTTTAAAAATTATCTCCTATTTTTTCATCTTTAGGGGTAGAATTTTTACTTGAAATTTATGTAGGACCAGCCTGAAGTATAAGCGATTTAATGAAAAAATAATCACTAAAGTCGTTTAAATATTAACGAAAATATCGCGTGATACACATAAATAAGAACATCCAGTCGAATTGAGAACCTTTTTTTTGAAGTCTGCCAAAAATCTCTTAATAATACAATCGCTGAGTATCATGATTACAGCTAAATATAATATTTCTCTTAATTTGAAAAGTTTCATTGAATGTTGCACCTCTGTAACTAAGGATTTTTTTTGTAGGTGTTGGATCTTGACGAAACACTGGTTCATTGCTCTTTGCAAGAACTGCCCGATGCCAGCTTCCACTTCCCAGTGCTCTTCCAAGATTGCAGATATACTGTAAGTTTATTCCTTCTTCTATATTATTTTACGTGCATTCTTGGTTAGGATGTTACCATGTCGTCATTTGAGTTATTTGGTCAACCACTTCAGCTTACTGTTGTTAGATGCAGGGTTAGGACCGTGTTTTGTAGCGTTATTTGGAGAAAGAGGTTCATTAGTGAAGTTAATGATGATGTGGGATGTAAAGATGATGATAATGAGTAGGGTGTAAGGGGGCTGCAAACATTGGCAATATATACCCGTTTGAAAATAGTCTCATTGGCTTATAATGAGGAGTAGTGTGTGTGTGCGCGCGCGTGCGCTTGTTTGTGTGCGTGTATGCGTGTGCGTGCGAGCTTGCGCGGGCGTGTGTTTGCTGTGATGTAGTAGATCCCACGATAACTTTATTAATGTTTGTGAATAAGAGTATAATTGAAGTCATAGCAAGTGTAACACGTCTCCTATTCATTTAACACCTCCCAACATTATACGGCGATCCTGCCACTCTGCGCTGCGACAATGCACGTGCACCGCCGCAGTTTTTATTGTAAAATAAAACAAGAAAATAGTTAAAAAAAGAATTGATTGACAAATAAAGTTACATTTTCCATTATTAAATTGACACTACCGGATGTGACAAGAAAACCTAAATTGAGATGTGAGGCCAGAAGATTATCATTTCTTTAAGGAGATAATGCTAATAAAGTTTATTAGAAAAAGAAGAAAAATGTTATGAAGAAAGTGAAGAACAACTTTAGTAACAAATTTTAAGATAATTTTGAGGAAAACATAAAGAGTAACCAAATAAATAAATAAAAAGTTAGTGAGACCAATAATTCAAAAAAAAAAAATGGAAGAAACCTAAGCCCTGCATGCCTTAGCTAATAAGAAGCTAGAAAAATTGAGCCATAAAAAACAAAATACAAATTAAGAGGTAACTTCGCACCAGCGTGATTTTAATGCCATTTAAAACTATTTATTAATTTAAAATTGTTTTTATGTTCTTTTTGCTAAAGTTAAGTATTAAATATTCGGTATTTAATATACTTATGTTTAAATTGAAATTATTTATCAAATAATTCATGATTTAATTGATTTTTCAACGTTGTTATTACTATATCTGAAAATCAAATAATCATAATGCAATAAATATAAATTAAGTTACATTTTATATAAACACTTGTATTAAGACGATTTTATATTCACTTTTATTTAATTATAGTTTTATATTATTTTTATTGCTGTGTTTTACTACAGTGTTTGTGCGTGCGTGATCGTATGCTTGTTTGCGTGTGTATGTGCGTGCTCGCGCGCTTGTTTATTTGCGTGCTTGCGCGCTTGTTTGTGTGCATGCGTGCACGCGGTTGGGTGTGTTTGTGTGTGTGTGTGTGGGCGCGCATGTTTGTGTGCATGCGTGCGCGCGCTTGGGTGTGTTTGTGTGTGTGTGTGTGTGTGTGTGTGTGTGTGTGTGTGTGTGTGTGTGTGTGAGCGCGCGCACGCGCGTGAGTGCGTGTGTGCGTTTGCGTGCATTTGTTGTGTTGGGTGGGGTTGTGTTTCAAGCAAATAAATTTCATTTTTCGGAGTCCTACATAATTAGTAGTCGCGCCTCCTAGCATGACGCTACGGAAGGTTATATAGTTAAATATACAGGTGTTCGTGCGCACGCGGCCGCACTTCGCGGAGTTCCTGTCGCGCGTGTCGCGGATGTACGAGGTGATCCTGTTCACGGCCAGCAAGCGCGTGTACGCGGACCGCCTGCTCAACCTGCTGGATCCCTCGCGCCGCTGGATCAAGTACAGGCGAGTACAACGCTTTCTTTTCCAACTCTGTAATGCGAATTTTAAATCATGCTAAGCTAAGGTGTTCGTGTTAAGTCCTCCTTACTAGGAATGGGCCGAACATGGATTTCACCGAATACGAATATTCGGCTGAAAGTTCGGTAAAATTTTTACAGAACCAAATATTCGGCCGAACGTTATTCGACAAGACTACCTCTGTACCTAACCAATTTATGTCGAAACTTGTTACCATAAAACGCGCGGGATTAGCGCCGGACCCTGCCACTCGCTCCCCCGCCACACCTGACATGTTATTGCATCATCTAGTACCTACTGAGCAAATTGCCGGCACATGCTTGTTTAGACTTTTTTGTGAGAAAAAAAGTATTTCGTTGTGTTATTATTAGTGAAAATTGATAAGTATATGATGAAAGTGAGTGGCAGGAGATCTACTATTTGGACCTATTTTAGAGAAACTGACGACTGTAATGTAACGTTTCTTTGTTTGATTCCAAACAAAATTTTGTCAAGCTTTCTATTTGGTATAATCGGAAATAAATCTAGAGTGCTTCAAAAACATAACGCTATACAAGTAGATTTAACCCATAAATAAATGTACCTCCAACAGTAAAATTATGAAAGGCATGGCATTACTCAATTCGTACATTTTTATACAGTGGACACTTTGCGTACCACTTTAACGAATATTCCGCCCATCTCTATTCCTTACAACATAGACTTACGGCATTCTATCTACAGCAGTAGACTTTTGATAAAAATTTAACATTTTGTTTAATTGAATTTCTCTTACAGATTGTTCCGCGAACACTGCCTGCTAGTGAACGGAAACTACGTGAAGGACCTGTCCATTTTGGGCCGCGACTTGCGTAAGACCGTCATCGTCGATAACAGTCCACAAGTAAGTTTTCTACGTGTAGAGCCACGGTATATTGTGGTTGTAGCTCGTATAGGTCGGCTCGACCGCGGAAGGACCACGCGCTCTCTTGTGTTTTGTCACGATGATCGTTACCCCCACACTAGGATTTTCTCCTGCACCATGGAGGCAGTTTACAAACAAATTGCACAAGGACAAACATCCAGATCCGGAATAATTATTTGTAGACCATACAAATATTTGATCCGTGCTATATTCGAACCCGTGGCCCTCTGCGTCGCAACACAATGCTAAGCTACTGCACCACGGAGCCGTCAAAAATACCGGCGTAAAATAGCAGCTTACCGCTTGCTATATTATATTTTTATATTATTTCTGGTAAAAAGAGGTCTCTACGTATGATAAATGTAGAAACCTCTTTTTGCTAGAAATAAGGCATTCCATCTTCAAAGTAAAGTAAACTTACAGCCTATATACGTCCCACGCACAGGCACTGACACAGGCCTCCTCTCACTTCTGAGAGGGTTTTAGGGCAAGGAAGTGTCCGCCGCGCTGCCCCAATGCGTGTTGGCGAACCTCACATGTCTTCAAAATATATTTTTTCCTTATTCCTCTTGACATCAGACATGCAGGTTTGTCACGATGTTTTCCTTCACCGCCGAGCACGTGGTAAATCAGCACTTAAAATGGCAATTAACAATTTCATTGGTGCCGGCGAGGATCGAATCCCGGTTACTCGCGTTCTGTTATATTTACAGCGAGCGTTAACCATCTGAGCTACCACGGCTCTATTCTATCTTAAGTTGAACGTAAATTTGTCAGCGCCGTACGCGCTGCATTTTAGAATTCGTTGTATGAATTCATATTAAACTTCGCACGTTGTGGCCGCATCGTACGTGCCGTATTTTATAAAACGCTATAGATATCCGAATATTTAAGGTGTGCTGATGAAGTGTTGTCTAATGTTGCCAACTTAGTGGATTTTACACTAAAACTGATGGTTTTGACATTCGTTTCGAAAAATATATTTACTTAATTTCAGGAGCATTTAATATTACTGTGTGGGCAACAATGAGACGTCTGACAACACTTTATCAATAAATTTATTAAAGTTGTACGCAATACAAAAAAAAAAAATTCGTACGGCGTGTACGTGCAAATGAATGCGGCGCGTATGGTGAGAACAAATGTGTGTTCAGTTTTAATCCTCAGGGGTGATTTTGGTCACGGCATTTACTTCATAATATTATGATCAGCATATTATATGAACATATTTTGATACAAATTTTTATATAAAATAACTTCTTATTATTTGACACTGGCAATAATACAACAGTAAATATCGAATTCATTAACAAAGAAAGAAATAAAGTGTGTAAAAACATCGCTGTTGTTTGCAATGCATTGTAAAATAATGCAACTTAAAACCTTTTTGATAAATAAGAATTTTGAATATGTTTTAATCCATGTCGCGCTAGATCGCGATTCACTTGTAAAATTATCTCCGTGTTATGTGTAGCGTGAAGGTTCATGAAATGAGTCGGTAAAGCTTATTAGCAAGCAGTTGACTAAATTTTAGTCTCCACACAACAAAAGGAAAAAAATCCAAGAATTTAACATGGCAGCAATGTTTGAATATGAGATTAATTTAAATAATGTTACTTATTTTCGCACAAGTAATTAGAAAAAAAAAACTCAATTATTATAATTATCAATGTTTATTACGGATTATAAAGGTTCTAAAAAATAGATTAAATTAGCTTTATCTATTCTTAATATGAGCCGTCATAGATCAGGGTCTAAATAGTCGTCGTGACTTTTCCCAGTATTGGAGCAACTTAGGTTCGATCCCCGTCGACGCCAATGACTTTTTTGGTAGTTAAGTGTGGATTTACCAAATCATCAGTGGTGAACGAGAATATATCATAGGAAATAAAATAGGAATTAATATTTCGAGGATGTAAGGCTAATATAAAAAGTACGTGATAGTGCAATGCTGCAACTATATTATGGATGTATTGCGAATAGATCGCTCGACCAGGATTAGGACCACGTTCTCACAGAACACCGGCATAAAATAGCAGCTTAATGCTGCTGTTTCGTATGGTGAGTGTAGAGAACCGGAAACCCTTTTTACTGAAAACAAAATTCTATCTTACGCCTGAGGGGTGACAACGTATCTGCATTTTGATTTCTTAATCTAGGATAAATGTAGATAGATGTCCATGGGCCACAGCATCCACTTACTATTAGATGGAATGTGTGCTCGTTTACCATCCTTATTCTATGAAAAGAAAATCTTTGTTCGCAGGCTTTTGGCTACCAGCTAGAGAATGGAATACCCATAGACAGTTGGTTTGTGGATCGCAGTGACAATGAGCTACTCAAGCTGCTTCCATTCCTTGAGCACCTCGCTACTGTAAGTATCAACCCGGACCATACGTCGTCATGATAATGCTAACCCCGCCAGTCTAGGCACAACCATATAGTTTACACGGGAACGTTATACTAGAGACTGTTAGAAATCACAAGACTTCTAGAATTACCCATAGTTGCTTACGACACCCACGGTGCGATTGGGGGTGTTACCGCTATTGCCTATTAAAATCCCTATATGAGGAAATCTATGGGGAACATAGGCCTTCCCCATACATTGCTATATTTACCAAAGTTGCCACGCTTGGCAAGCAGGTTGGCAACTGCAGGTTTTTATTATTTTGAATTGTTATCAGGAAGGTGTTGTTGTCCCTCCCCTGTTTTAACTTCCCTCGGTCGCCTCCTACGCCAACTACGGGACGATCTTTCCCTGGTAGAGCCATGCTGCAGCTGTATTGTAGTTGTATCACGAACGTGTCGCTTTGACCGGGAAAAGAGTTATTGGAGGTTAAATATAGATGTCTGTAGGTCATATACCACCAGATAGACTGTGTGCTCGTCGCCTCACCCCCTTATATGTAATAAAAAATGTAAAATTGAAATTATGTTAATGCTTTAATAAATAATTATTTTATTATTCTTTACTTTGTTTCATTACAGAAAGACGATGTCCGACCATACATAAGAGACAAGTACAAACTATTCAGTTACCTGCCTCCAGACTAAGTAGTCCTTAATTAAAGATAGAAGTAAGTCACTTCTTATTGTTCTGCCTCCTGTAAAGTGGAAATCGAATTTTCGAGATTTTGATTTCATAGCACTTGATAAAAAAACAACCCAAATTGAAATAGGCGTTGCAATAAAAAAATCATATATTTTCCTTGCTGTACCTTCCAAAATATTTTCAATTACGTCCAGTTTAATAAGGAGGAGAATCTTCTATCAATGACCATTAATGTTTCTGTTTTAACTTACTTTGACAGTGTTGCTATACAACGCAAAGGTTTTTATTGATGTAGAAAACATAAATTTAATAAATTCAAAAATATAATGTCTTGGATAATTTAATGTTTGGAAAAATGGTAAACATCCTCCCGTATACATGTAGCGTAATAAATAAGAATGTCTGAATAGATAGTTTCTTAGTAGTAGGAAATATAATACGATTATTGTAATGTGCACAATCAGATTTACAAATGCTGTGAACTAGAACTGAGTTTATGTCCTTATTTAAATTTGATTTTAATTTCATTAACCATTTGTAAATCTTGTCCATTACAATATCTATTAAATTTAATACAATAAATTTTAAATAATAAGTTTTTACGTTTTAATAGTGGACATTTTTAACCTAATTTTTATAATCTGTGATTTCGGGCGTTTTGTGTTGTTTTGTGTTCAGTAATAAAATTATTTTTAGTACAGTCGTGACCAAAAGTGACGTTTTATTTAGTGTCTGTCTTAATTGGTGTTGATAGTTAGAATATTAAATAATATAGAATACTTCCATTGTAATTACGAGTTTAAATCGATGTTTGCAGAAATCATGTACTTAGCTTAATAAGTAAATGATTTTGGTGTTCGAGAAATGATAATTTGTCTCATTGCTTGCATACCATAGCAATTATTTTAAAGTCGATAGCAAAATGCTTCTCTTCCGTAATATTTTTTCTGCTATATTATGCTTCTCGTGTGATCTTATATAAGTTTGATCAAGATCTGACCCGCAGTTTTCTTAATTATCCTTAACAATGGGTATTTAATTGACTTCGACTACATTGATAATGTTCTCATTTTATTTGTATTGAAGTCTATTGTGCAACATTTTTAATTTTATCACTTGTTGTTTTCATATTTGACAATATTATCAGTATTTTGAAATTGGTTGGTGTTACAAAATGTAATGAATTGTTCAATATGTAATTTTTTTATTGGATTTTATCTTCGATAATACATAATTAGATTGATTTACTAACTTGCTGAATTTTATCAATGTGATTTTATGGGGAATATTTTAATATCTGGCAGCTTCATCAATTAGGATCAAATTAGACAGTTATACATATATGCTGTGCCGTTACCAAAAAGTATTAGTAAATTATACACAATAGAGACTTAATAGGCGCAATTGTGTAGTACTAATAGTTTGGTCAGTGCTTCTTTAGTGATACTAGTTAACCCCAAAATTAAGCTACGTTGCATCAAAAAGTAACTCTTTATGTGCATGACTGTATTATCACGGCGTGTGGGAGGGGATTTCATTTCACGTATAAATATTTACTCGTTATACCATTGCCTTTATATTTTATATGTGATTAGAGTATTCGATTCATTGCAGGTGCTATTTTTATTTAAAAACTTTAAGATAGTATTTCTCTAAGTTTCTTTTTTATTAATTTCGTGTTTTATGTGTTGCGTTTTGGCTTGGGAATGAGTTACTTTGTAATTTATATTTCCTTCCTTTTTATATCGATATAATTATGTTAAGTTTTATGTGAACGACTGAACATCAAGCAGGGAGCGACTATAGGTTGTAAGGGGTCTTTTTGCTGTGGATTCCAGTTAATTTTTTCCTAACAATCGATAGCAAAATTCTAAGAAGGCCTATATGCTGCTATATCTATTATAGATTTTCCTTAAAGTTCCACTATCAAGCCAAAACTTATGTTGTAGCTACGTTAAAATCGTATAATCTTGTTTTTCGTCCGTCGTGCGTGTATTTAATGGGCTAAAATAAAAAATAATATATTGCGATAGGCTTAATCGTTTAATCCACACATTAATAG
>DWHP01007681.1:0-10848 GCA_018247895.1 Parnassius honrathi
AATTGTACAACTAGTGCGTGTTGCCAGTGATGACCTACGGTACCGAGACGTGGTCCTTCACTGCTGGCCGTATGAGGGCGCTCAAAATCGCTCAGCGAGCTATGAAGAGGGCTATGCTCGTGGTTTCTCTGCGTGATAAACCGGTAGTGACCGGCGCAGCCCAACGGATTATTAAGCTGAAGTGGCAATGGGCCGACCATATAGCTCGAAGAACCGTTAACCGTTGGGGAAAAAGGTTCTCGAGTTGCAGCCTCGTACCGGTAGGCAAAGTGTAGGGCGACCCCCCTCCCTAGATGGAGTGACGACCTGGTAAGACATGCAGGAAGTCGAGAAGAGAAGTGGATGCAGGTGACTCAGGACCGTGCTTTGTAGCATACCTTGGGGGAGGCCTATGTTCAGCAGTGGACTTGTGAAGGTCTGTAACGATGATGATGAATACTATCATTGAATCCATCTATTTTTTCTAAATACATATCACTATAATAATACTATATACTCTATACTTAAATAACAAATAATGAAAACAAGATAAACAGTGATAGACTTGCTGGCACGGAATGACGGAACCCACCGTCCGGAGACGGATTATTGTGCATGCAGGTTCAGAAAATGGATTTTGAAGGGTGCTGAGTTGATTTTAATGCCCAAAACCAAAAAGGCAATTACCATGATGAAATGAATAGGCAAAATTTCACTAAATATATTGATGAAAAATTGATAGACGAGGGAGGTAACGAATGAAAATGACATTGAAGAGTTTATAATAATATTGAGCTGAACCACAGTTGTGAAAGCGATAGTTGCTCCAATTCAAACAATGATCAGATCAAGAAGATAAGGATGGGATGTCCGAAATCAGTCAAGTGTTCTCAAACGATTCTGGTGAAGGTTCTTTATCCGTACGGCTGACCAATAACGTAGAAAAAAATTAAGAGATGCAAAAACGAAATAGTGTCCCTACAGCGGGAGCGAAACTTTTTTTCCAGCAGCCTTATTTCAAGAAGACACTAAGACAGAAGACTATATTTTATAAAAACTATTAAATTGCTATTGAATATTTTAACGTAGGTCTACAATTTAAAGTTGAATGACATCTAATCTAATCGTAAGAGTTTAAATCTAAAGTGAATGATTATAAAAACTACGAATAACACCAATAAGATGTACAAAATAGACAAAACATTAATTTTTTTTATAGGAAGGAGGGCATACGAGCTGTCAGCTCTCCTGATGGTAAGTGACTACCGCCGCCCATGAACAACTGCAACACAATGGGAATGGCAGATGCATGGCCGGCCTTTCAAAAAAGAGTAGGCTCTTTTCTTGAGGCTCCCTAATTCGTAACGACTTACGAGAGGATTTGAATCGCAATGCGCTGGATGCTTCAAATGAAAGGAGCTAGCACTGGGGAGCCCCAGCCCAGAGATGGGAACAATATGTGAGGCCGAACCTGCACCTTGTAAAGTTGCAGGCGGTGTATCGGCATGAAATACTGTCCCGCTCTGCGAGTACGCCAAGCTTTTTGGAAGCAAATTTGACCTTCACTTCCAAGTGACCACGAAACAATAGTAAAAACGAAAGAGTAGGCTATCTTCTAAAAAATGTACCGAATGCTACGTATGTGCGTGCCTGGCACGTGACAGTACGGACTCGTCCGCACGAGCACAAACTGACACTTGCGAAGTCGGAAAGGTCTAGCTGCGCTCCGCAATCACCTTTGTTTGAGACTTTGATGACTTTTAATAAAATTTTACTAGCAGTCTTTGTTTCGTTTTCTTTTTTTTCTTTTTGTAAAATAAATGAATATATGGGTTTATTTAAAGTTTGGTTTTACGAAAATTAGCTTTTTATTAATAGGTTATATTACTATATCCATACATAAATACATACCCCATAAGTACATAAATTATCATATCACATCACTTCAAATTAATTTTAAACATTAAATCCGAGCTGACACCATATGCCCAGTGTTAATTTCCCCGTATTTTAGTTATTTGGCATTTGTTGTAAACAATTTGTTGAAACATTGATGCTTTGAGAGGAAACTAAAGAAATAATTAACAAAAATGATGCATAGGTACGTATATCCGTACTTGTTATGTTTGTAAATATTACAAATGCTTATAAAACTAAATGAGACTTAGCTGTTAAACAAAAAGACTGTGACAACCGTGCAATAGTAGGCATTTAAGTCTCGCGCGGCGCGGGAGTTATCCAACTATTCTGTTGTTACTATAACAAAACTGCACGTCACTCGATATGTCGACGCCGATACTGGCTGAGCCGCCGAGGGGCGTGCCTTGAAACTGAGGAGATACGACAAAGGGGTTCTTTTCAGCGGTAAACGCGCAAACTTGTAGCTCCAGGGGATTGGACTGGACTATATTTAGTCGCCCCCAGTCCAAAATTTTGTTCAACATTATTTCGACTTCAGACACAAGTTTGTTTCGATACTCGGCGACGTTTTGCCGAGAAATATTGGCACGGCCGGTGTATAAAGCATCGCCAGTACGATCGTCCGCATAGCAATAAATGTTACCGTTTTGCACCATATCATTGATATGCTGAGGAAACAACGTTGATGATAACACACAGCCTTGGAACACCAGCAGTAATGGCTTGCAATCGGAGCATGTACCGTCTACTAAGACCTTGGTGCTCAGACCTGCAAGAAAACCGGTGATCCAATTGCACAATTTCTAGGGAAGCCTATAGGAATGAAGTTTCAAAAGAAGCGCTTTGTTCCAAGCCAGATCGAAGGCCTTCGTTATGTCAAAACTAACGGCCAACGCCTCCCCCTCGGAATCTGCTGCCTTCGTCCATCTATGAGTAACCCAGAAGATCACCAGCTGAGTGACCCCAACGGAAACCGTACTAACAGTCACTAATAAGCTGATGATCCTCAATGTACCTTATGAGCTGACAGTTAATAATTATTTCTATTATTTTGGACAACGGGGTGATAGCGATTGGCCTGTAATTGGACGGATCTGAGCGATCATCTTTTTTAGTTATCGGGTGCACCAACGCTCTCTTCCATGAGTTCGGGACTACGCCAATGGAGTAGAAGTACCGGAAAACACATTAAAACCAGTGCCGACTCCAGAGCACAAGTTTTCAGCACAATAGGTGGGACGTCATCAGGCCCATTCGAGATATTGACGTCCAGGGAGAGGAGTACTTTACGCACCGAGTGCTGTGTAAACAGCACATCCCGTATGGAGCACTTACACCGCGGGATGGTGGGCAGTGTGTTCCTCCCATTATCGAGAGTCGAGTTGAACGCAAAGAGAGAGCTTTAGAGATCGGCTTTCTCCTTTTGCGGCATGGGCAACTGGGCTGACAGAAGTTCCCTTGGACAGCCGTGGCGAGAGACTAGAATACACGTGTCCCCGAAGAAAATCGAACTAGTTTCTCGCCAACTCTGCCGATGCGCTCTAACTTTGCCCTGGCAATGACACTTTTGTAGAACCTGGAGGCAGAATTCTACTTCCTTTTAAGAGCGCTGGTGTTTGCATCCCAAAATTTTGATGCATCAGCCCAAGCCCGTTAGTACTTCTGCTTACGACGTGATGCAATTTTACAGGATTGACCAAACCATGGCTGAGTTCTACCTTCGATAGGCACCACAGATGATGGAATAAATAATTCCATAACCTGAAGTATCACATCACATCAGCGACAGAATCAGCAACTACGTTGGGATCATCCAGCAAGTGCTAAAATGGTAGGGTGGTAGGTAAGATGCAAAAAAAGACTGCATTCTGTCCCCATCGCCCGACCTATAGTGCTAAACACGGCGGCAACCTGAGAACGCAAGCGCGATGTGAGTGTGAGTGGCACCGTATTCTGAATCAGACAATGACACAAAGCGCCAAGAGGGGCATCAACGGAGCCCTGATATTCGTCCAGCTGAGTGGTCAGCAGAAGGTTCAACAGGTAAAATATATGATCCTTCACATCTGAGATCCACATAGGCGAAGAAACCAGTTGTGTCTGACCATATACCAAGGCAAAGTCATATAACAGATGTACCCGCATGATCAGTTAAACGGGAACCAAGCCATTCAGCGTGATGAGCGTAAAATCACCGAGCATCACGATCTTTGCGGACGGGACCTGTTGTTGAACTATAGACGCAGGGCTGGTCGTCGCAATCGACGTGCAGCCATAGGATGGACAGTTCCGTACCTATAAGACTGCCGCCGCTCGAAAACAGATATCCTCTCTGAGAAATATGCAAACTTCAGTAAGGGGCACAAAGGAATGTTGATTGAATTGTATCTCGGGTAGGAGAGATACGAAGTATCAGCCGGAGACGATGCCTGTGTTACGCTTAAAAAGCCCCAGATCCTAGTGGACAGCGCTAAGGTTTGAATGAAGTCCCCTGATGTTGCAGAATTTCACGAATAGTGTGGCAGTAGTCACCTTGTTTTATTGCTCCGCCTGCCCTGAGCAGTTTTAAACTTGAGCTGAATCCCCCACCCCTCTCAGAATACGCGAGGCAATCTGAGCCCACAACCGCGACCGTGCTCAGAAAGAGTTGGGTAATTTGGGCGTGGATGCCCAGCAAGGGACTGAGGGGTAGTGTTTTCTTTAACTCCGCTACCATATATAAGAGGGGGGGGGGCGGAATCGGGCCTCCACCCGCACTTACCAGTCGAAACGCAGAAGTAAACTTCTACTTCACGCTGGTATTCTGCGAGGTCGCGGTACCACCCCGGATCGAGCATACCCAGCCGTGCGACAGCAAAAGCTACCGCCTGGCTCTACCACAGTTTTTAATATATAGAATAGAGAAACAACATTAAGATGTAATTTTATATAAAATACAAAGTTTAAATATACTACTACATAAATTAATACTTTCTTTCATTTACGATACCATTGCCAAGTTGTCACAAATTTTTGTATACAATTATTCTAACAGGAAAGCGCGGGCAAAATGTAACTGAAGCTTTTGATTTCGTGTTTTTTAAACGAAACGATAAAACTTAACTTTGAATTCTTTTATAAAAATTTCTCGTGCAACAGGTTTTATAGCCTTTTAACAGTTAACTGACTCAACAGTTTTGCTTTCTTTCAAACTGCTATTTATTACAAAATTCACGTTTCTATTGTCCACAAATCACTTGGCGGAGTGAACGATTATTTGGCTATTACACCGGTTTGTATCACACATTATTTGCCTAGAAGATTTCAATACAATAGACGATATGAATGACAAGCTCGTGGAAATAATTCATGTGGTCAGAGCTAAGTTCTGTACGAACAGTCGCAGAAGAACCGGAAACTCCGACCACACTCTTAATCTCATGGCTGTTTAATGAGAGATTAGGCTGCGATCTTCAACAGATATGACAACCCACAAACAACTGAACCGGTAAAACTGCAAATGCATGCGGCGAGACTAACGCAAATTTATTACAACTCGTATTGAAAAAGCGGTTGGTGGAAACAAAGCTTCTAAGTTTTTGCCAGAGACCTGTCTGCTGAAAAGTGCCCACTTTCGAAGTTGAAGACCGATTGTGGCATCGTAATTCCCATACACCAGAAATTTAAGTGATATTGAAAGGTTCTGCAGACATTTGTACGCATCGCCGTAGGAGCAACACGCAAGTGTGAGTAACGATCTAAGACCAAGTCTTATTCAACACTGTTTAGATAATATCCCGAATGTCCACATCTATGCGAGATTAAAATGGCCATCCATTACCTTTCTAAACATGGTGATAGATTTTATAAGTCTTATTTAATTTAATTAAATGTCTTATGTATTTATTTATACTCGAGTTCCAATTCAATTGAAAGCATTTTGATTAAAATCTAAATCTAATAGTACATGAAATGCTAGATATAAATAAATACGAATATTAACTTGAATTAAGAGTTTTTTTTTCCCGCATTAATAGTTTTCTACGATCTTGTCAACTTCAATATAAACTAGTACTACTGTATTTAAAATATTTTAATACTATGACACTTTGACAAACTGAATATGCAGTGAAAACTAATAACGACTGTTTTTGAAAAAACTTATACACAAAAAAAACAGATAAAAAGTAAAGAAAAGATAGAGCCTATATACGTCCCACTGCTGGTCAAAGGAATCCCCTAATAATTCATATGGCCTCAAATTATTATATCACTGAAACACGCCGATTTCTTTACGATGTTTTCCCTCAACGTCGAGCACGTAGTAATTCAGCACTTAAAATTGAAATTAACAACTTCATTAGCGATATTTGTACTTATACATTGGTGATATTTAAAGCAAGCACCCTAAACCCAGACCCAACACGGTTCTATAAAAGGTATATAAATATTTTGGTAATTCAATACAGCGTACATTTTATTTTAAAATAACCTACACACGAATTTTTAGTAATGGATGGTGTACGAATGACTACGCGTCGCCATATTTTGACATTTTTGTAGAGAAGGGACACCATTCGTCGTGTACAAAAACGGATTAATGTTGTTGCAGGATAACATTAGTTTGATTTGGGTTCGTCTAATATATCACGTTGACATAGATATGGGTGGACCAATGTATCATGTATATTGGTAAAAAAAAAAACTTTTATATTGAGTCAAACGTATGGGGGTGTTAAACTGACATTAGTTTTAAGATTTGTATTATTACTAACATCTATGATCCTTGTGGTCGAAATAAACGACTTTTATTTTATTTTTTAAACCATTTCGTAATATATTCACACGCGTAAAAAGAAAATGTTATCATTATTTTTTTTTAATTAATTACTGACAGCCTATCAAAAGTCTACTGCTGAACATAGGCCTCCCACCTAGACCGACTCATGGGATGGATATCGACGGGTGGCAACCGCAGTTTTTAATAATTTTATTTTGTTATCAGGAAGAAGCTGCTGTCCTTTTCTTTTTTCATTTCCCTCTGTCGCCTTTTACAAAACTAACTGAATTATATGGGGTAGTAGATTTCCTTATATCACTACTACACGGAGAAATTCCAAAGTATTCATTTACATATACGCTTTCTTTTTATAAAAGGTAAAATAAAACTAATAAAGGATTATTTAAATACATACTGTAGTACAACCTTGATCTAACAAACAAAGGGAATCAGATAATATTCGTAATACCAAGTAATCAGTAAGGTTCGTTATATTAAGGTTGTACTGTCTTTTGAGAACACTTTTCTCACACAAGTTTTTTATGCTTTAAGGGATGATACAGATTATACAGAGCAGTACAAGGCTACGATATTACTTATTATGTGTTGTGAGACGAGGCGCTCACTTAAATCCTGAGTTTGAGTCGAATAATTTATGCAATTAGAATACAATCACTTTTGCTAGGTTTATATTATAAACAATTCTCGTTGGAAATTTTGTTTCGAGGTCATGCAAAGTTGGATTTGTGAAGTGTGTAGTTTGAGAAATGTGAGGTGGCCTATTTCCATCGTTAGGACGTATATATGCTGTATTTAACGTATCATTTTACTTACAGGGTTATTAATGACAGTCTGAAACAATTCCCCTCCTTGTATGGAACGGTCTAGTCGCTGCCTGCCACCGGGGTACCGTTCTAAAAGCAGCGTGTGCGTGAACAGACCGCACGTCTGGCGAGGTAAAACCATGACTCCTCGATGTCGGAATCCTCGTCGTAACCTGCACAAAAACATATGTTAGAAGATATTTTGCTACATTTAAGCATTTATAAATTAAACATGTAAGTTCCTTTTTCGACCCCTGTAGGTTTCCAATCAACATATAATGGAGACGGTCCATTTCAGGCCTAATCTATGTACACTATACGATAAAAAAGCGTGAAAATTCAGGGATTTTTTTAAAAATAAAAATCGAACTAAATAACTTGCTAAAAATAAAAATGCAATCCCAAGTATTTGATGGTTTTACAAGATCGCGAGAGCAAGAGGCGCCCTTCCAGTCATAAAAAGACGCGGTCACTGGTCAAATGTCATATCTGACAAGTGACTTGAATGATAAAGTAATGTAGGTAGCATGAATATTTTTATTTCTTATGAGCTCGGTCGCGTATTTGTGTGAATGTATTTATTGTGCTTCAGGTGGATTTCTTTGGCGATTTGGTTTTGGTTTAGTGATAAGAATAACACAGCATTTCAGAATTCTGCCATGCAACAGTGGTAGAGCCATGCGGCAGCTTTGTTGTTGCATACCGGCGTGAAGTGGAAGCTCAACTCAAGCTCCGCTCAAGACAACAACTGCTCGGGGCAAGCTGAGCAACAAGACCAAGGCGACCCCTGCCACGCTATCCGTGAATTTCTGCAATATTAGGGGACTTCACTTTAACCTAAACGCCGTCCACTATCACCTCGAGACGACGAAGCCGGCTCTGCTCCTTCTGACCGAGACGCGGGTTTCCTCTCCGGCTGATGCTTCGTATCTCTCCCACCCGGGGTACAAACTGGAACACTCTTTTGTGCCTCGGACTGAAGCTTGCGTATACCTCAGAGTGGACATCTGCTTTCGATGCCTCGGTAGTCTTGAAGGTTCGGACCTGTCCATCCTTTGGCTACGCGTAGACAGCGACGACCATCCCCGCGTCTACGGGTGCCTCTATAGTGTCCCATAGCGGTGACGCCGAAACAGACCAGTTCTTCGATCACGTCCAAATGACTACAGATCCGTTGCTACAGCAGATCGCCGAGGATCACGATCTCTTTGGAGGGGCAAAGAGATCGTGATCCTCGACGATTTTAACACTAATCACGCCGAATGGCTTGGTTCACGTTTAATGAGATCTGTTCATGATCTTGCCTTGGCATATAGTTTGACACAACTGGTTACTACGCCTACGTGGATTCCAGATGTAAAGGATCATGCACCTTCCCTGTTGGACTGCTTCTGCTGACCACCATCAGATTTCCGTCGCCGCCCCTTTAGGTTCATCGGACAATTGTCATGTACGGAGAGTGGTGCAACTCACGCTGAAATCGTAGTTGCATTCTGCAGGCTGCCGCCGTGTTTGGCACTATAGTTCAACCGACTGGGATAGGATGCGGTCTTTCTTTGCATCCTACCCTTGGGGACGGGTTTGCTTTTCGCCTGACGATCTCAAAGTTGTTTGTGATTCTGTCGCTGATGTTGTACTTCAGGCTATGGAACTTTTTATTCCTTCCTCTGTGGTGCCCATCGGAGGCACATCTCAGCCATGTTTTAGTCGCTCCTGTAAAATAGCATCATGCTGTCAGCAGGAGTGCTACCGGGCCTAGGCTTATGCATCAACGTCCCGGGATGTTAAGACCAGCGCTCTAAAAAATAAGTATAATTCAAAAGAGATCAGTTATCAACATTATTAAAAACGATACCCAAAAATCGTGAATCAAATTATTCTACCATTAGGACATAAACCAGATTCGATGCTTGTATTAAAAATAAAGATACAAATATTTTAATTAAAAAGAAGACGGTCCAAAATTGTATAAATCGTAGGGCTAGTTTTGTACTATTAGGGATATAAATTAAAATAAAATATTAAACCACTTTTGATCATTCAAATTCACAAATTTGCTTTTGTTTCAGTTGTATTAATATTTTATTCTTACCAAAAAATGCAAGATAGATGTCGTTAGCTGTTAACTGTCATGAGGTTATTGATCCGTTTATTAATGGATTTTGTGTTGTATTGAGGTTGGTTCTATTTTAGTTAATACTCATGACTCCAGATTACTGTCCTTTCCTATTGCTCGTACTGATTATACTTCAGAAGTTGTGGTGCACAAATAAAATTCAGTTGTTCATATTTAAGATGTATTTATATTTCCACGATGATTCTCTTAATTAACAACTAAATTAGTAAAGTTATGCAAGGCCTAAAATACTGAGCTCCGCTACCGAGGTACCGCACTAAAGCTAACATTACTGAAGTACCGTGGAGAAGCTAAATTACCTAGCTGACGCTGAAGCTACCGAGAAGAACGCGTGACGCCGGGCGACAGGTTCGCTTTGCGGCGGCTAGCTAAAATGCTGATTCAAAACTGTAAACTCGACGTACAGTCGCCACCACAATAGCTTTTTTTATAGAAGAGAGGGCAAACAAGCATTCGATTCACCTGATGTTAAGTGACTACCGCCGCCCATGGACAACCGCAACACGAGGGGAATTGCAGGTGCGTTGTCGGCCCTTTAGAAAGGAGTAAACACTTTTCTAGAAGGTTCCTAGGTCGTATCGGTCCGGAAAAATCGCCGGTGGTCAACTATTCCACAGAGAGGTCGTATGCTAAAGAAAACTCCTAGTGAAACGTACAGCGGTAGACGGCCAAGCATCTAGATGGTGTGGGGGGTATCGGGAAATTTGGCGGCTAGAGCGTTCACAAAATTTAGCGACTGGGATTAATCCGAACAATTCCTCAGAGCACTCTCCGTGGTATTTGCGAAAGAAAATGCAAAGAGATACAACATCTCTTCGCAGCGCCAGTAAATGCGGTCACGTGGAGGGAACTGGTACTGGGGAGACCCAGCCCGAAGATGGAAACGGTATTCCATGTGCGGCCGAACCTACGCCTTGTATAGTAGCTGGCGGTGTGGCGACATGAAATACTGTCCCGCTGTGCTGTTCACGAAACTGCACGTCACTCAATATGTCGACGCCGAGGATTCCGATACTGGCTGAGGCAACAAAGGGAGTGCCGAAGAGTTGAAACTGAGGAGATACGACAAAGGGGTTCTTTTTAGTGGTTAACGCGCAATCTAGTGTCTTCTGAGGGCTAAACTAGATTTAGTCGCCCCCAATCCGAGACTCCGTTCAGCAAAGACTCGACTTCAGACACAAGTTTGTCCCGGTACTCGGAGACGTTTTCCCGAGAAATATTGGCACGGC
>DWHP01007682.1:0-10848 GCA_018247895.1 Parnassius honrathi
CCTTCGCACCCCTATCCCTTAATTTCACGACTCAATATCATTCCCCTTCTTGACGTTCTCATTACCGTTTCATTACGATATTTGATATGATAGTAAATTTATTGTTATCTTTACAAGGAAGGCAGAAATCACAAAAAGTAGAAGAATTTTATGGATATTAAAGATATTGGAAAAAAAATGAAGTTATTCGGCAATAAATTTGACATTTACAAATGTCTTGGAATTTGCACGAAATTCGCGAAACACCCAGTAGTCACACTATCGTATCCACACTATAATATCACTCTTCTGTATCCTCTTCTGTGGGCCGAGTAGGTGTGTGCAATACTAAGAGCTGGTTTCACCTTACGGTGTTTGTTAGTTTTAACCTCCAATTAAATAGATAACAGCCTTTAGGCGTGGTGAGTGTTGCACCATGTACTAACGAATGGTTAATTTTCTTAACAAGGCGTTAAACTTAAGCATTGCTCTAAAGGTCCGTTAATGCTTTTAACGGCTATCAATTGGTTGTCAGTTGGTCAAATAAAATGGAAGCGGCGTATAATTTTATTTTTGGACACGAAAATTATGATATTTTAGAAAATTTAGAACATTTAGATAATATTGTTTGACGTCCTAAAACATATAAAGAGCGACGTTATTATTTTGTATGATACACAGAGTTACTGTGGCTATAGCGTCACTCAGTCGCCAGTTTATAAAATTTCCCGTCTCAGAAGAAGAATTAAAAAAATAACAACTACAATTTTATAACATAGCACGCTTTACAAACGCACTGGGTGCTCTCGATTGTACACATATACGCATTCATTCTTCTGGTGGGGAAAATTGAGAACATTTTAGGAATAGAGAAGGCTACATGTCTATAAATGTGCAAGCAATAGGAAACGTTAACTTAGAAATTTTAGATTTGGTGGCGAGATGGCCAGGAAGTAGCCAAGATCAAACTATTTGGAACGGATCATATAGAAGCACTGTATTTGAAAGTGGTCGATACGGTAATGTCTTTCTTTTAGCAGACAGTGGTTATATGAGCAACGCCGTCTTCATTAATAATATGTCATTAATGAGGGCCACGATTTTCCTGCCACCAGAGCGGTGCCACTTTACAATGAGCTAAAATATTTGACCGATTTCGTAGCGGGGACGATAATTTCTTAAGAAAATGTAAACTTTAATGTTTCTTTCATAAACGGAAAATATTCTATTACAACACCAATACGTGTATTCTTTTTATTTCTTACACTAAAATTTAGGCTTCATTTATCTAAAAATAAGGATTGTAACAATTATTTGCTTTAAAATCTAATGTGCTGATGTGGTGAAAATTATCATATTTAATAAATCATTCGCTATTAAATATTTTGTCGTGTTATTTTTATTAAACAGTACGTAATCCTATTTTTATCTCATAGATTATAAATACATAGATTACCGAAAATTTAAAAAAATATCCAGGCTATAAGTAGGGTGACTGTACAGCCTGCACTGACCTTTATATATACACTTGTATATATAGAGGTCAGTGACAGCCTGACAAAAAAGTTTAGATGGCGGCGAAATGCGGAACTGCATATTTTCTACCAAGTAAATCTGTCAATGCCACTTTTTCCGGCAGTGTGTGGGTTGTCATTGCTCAGGGTTGCCAGAAAGTCACTAACAACGCCCTCATTTACTCTATAAATTTTTTGTCGGGTTATATTTTCCTGAAGCAGAAAAAATATTGTATAGCGTAAGCGAATAAGGCCAATACCCTTCGTCATGGGGGCCCCCGTAATGATAGGGGCACGGGCATCTGGGCACGGGCCCCGGGTGCCTTTAAAGTAAAGACGGTACTGTATATGAACCGACCTTACATTACAGTACCATTGCAGTATCCAATAATTCCAGAGGAGAGATTGTACAATGAATCACAAATAAGAAGCAGTAACCCCATTAAACGCCTATTTGGAGTATGGAAACTTCGATTCCCAGTACTTGCATTAGGAATACAAGTACAGTTAAAAAATTGCCTTCCTATAATTGTTGCTACGGCTGTGTTGCACAATATCTTAATAAAATATAAAATCTTAATAAAAATAGGCACTGAGTGCTGTTTATATACCGCCACTAGTAAGTAGAATAACAGTCAACTATTTTGTATCCTATTATAACGTTTTTGTATCCATGACTTCGATAATTTGAAATTATTATGAAGTAATAGTCAATGTTTGACGAGCCTGACTTTAGATTACAAAACTTTATTAAATAAGCTAGAAAAAGTGAATTGCAATAAAGGTGCTGGATCTGATGGTATTTCCGCCAATTTTCATAGCAACTTGTGCATCGGTTATCAACAGGAGTTTTCCCATTGAAGTGGAAAATTGCAAAGGTTAGTTCCCATTTACAAGTCAGAGGATAAGAGCATAATATCTAATTATAGGCCAATTTCAAATTTGCCAATATTCGGTAAAATACTTGAATCTCTAGTTAGTCAACTACTACAGACTCACTTAAAACTTTAGCTCAGTAATAATCAACACGGTTTTGTTCGATCAAAGTTAACTTGCACAAACCTTGTAACTTTTACAGAGTCTTTGGTAAAAGTAATAGATGCAGGTAGGTAATATGATGTAATATACACAGATTTAAGTAAAGCTTTTGACAGAGTTCCGCATAAATCCCTAAACTACAAATTAGCAGTTTATGGGATCGCCGGATCATTGTTGGAATGGGTAAAGTCATACTTAAAAAATCTATCTTTTTACGTGGTCATAAGTGGATTTCAATATGATAATCGTATCATTTCCTCTGGTGTGTCGCAGGCCACAAATTTAGGACCAATATTATTAAACCTGTTTATAAATGACATTTCTAGTTGCTTTGAATTTTCGGAACCCTACATGTACGCGGATGATTTAAAGTTTGAAAGAATAATCGAGTCTCACTATTGTTTCAGGCAGATTCAAACAGATTTACACATTGGTGTAATGTTAAAGGCACGAACCTTAATTATTATAAATGTTCACGTGTTACATTTACTAGAAGTACTAAGTTGATTAATAATCATTACTTCAAAGGGAATAACAAAATACAGGAAGTAGAAGTTATAAGGGATCTTAGTGTATATTTTGACAAAAAACTTACTTATTTACCTCATATTCATAGTATTATAAAAAGATCTTTCAAAATGCTAGGGTTTCTCATAAGAAATGGTAGGTCATTTAAAAACCCTAAAACAAAAAATATATTGTACAACAACGTTGTAAGGAGTATAATGGAGTACTGCAGTATTGTCTGGCGTTCACACTATTCTACACATTCTTTGCAATTGGAGAGAGTTCAAAAACGCTTTATGTGGCATCTTACATATTCTGTTAGAAAAGCACTAAAAATACCATCCTGAGCAGATAGACTTTAATATTTTAATATGCTACCCGTATCAACAAGGTGCTTAGAAATGAGGTAGATTGTCCACAGCTTCTCACCCAATTTTAATTTCGCACTCCAATAAGAATTCCGCGCAAACCAATTACACTTCTTTACCCACCACGTCGTAGAACTGTTCTCGGTGCTCATTCGCCAGTCGCAAGATCTTTTATAAGAATTTATGTAAGTACAAAGTGTACTAAACTGTTAATAATTAATGTAAAACACACACGCACACACACACACACACGCACACACACACACACACACACACACACACAACACACACATACGCACACGCACACACACACACACATAAACACGCGCATGCGCGTGCATGCACTCATACAATATCAAATTATTTCAAATAAGAATTCCTTACATAAATAGTACTAAAATGTAAATTGATAGCATGTTGTGATTACCGTTAAGTGATTGTACATTTAGAAATAAGACAACCGCAAAATTTTAATTAACGATGTAATAATGTTTCAATCGTTGGTAATCCTTTTAGAAACGGAAACAGAAACTTTTTTATTCAATGTAGATTGTACTAAAACCGCTAAGAACAGGATGAATAAAAACTTTTTAACAAAAAAATTAAACCGCCGAAAAAACTGAACAGCAAAAAATAATAAACCTCATTCTTTTACCTTAATAACTAAATCATCAAACTAATGTGAATGTACCTAAGTATATATTTTTGTAATTATTTTGGTTTTTTAATTAACCTTAATAACTAGGTTCTTAAACTAATGTAAGTATTCCCGAGTAATTTTGAGTCGACGCCAAACAAACAAATGAATTAATTACGTAAAGCGTGATGCGCGGTACGACGCGCCCCTTTGCCGGAAAATGCCGAGCTTTCATGAAGTTAATATCAGCGAGACAGCAACCCGAACACGTGAGATCACACGTCGTTGCAAGCGTTCGTGCGGAAAGTGTATTATTTGAAATGTTAATGTTTATTGCTGGAGATTTCACGTTGCATTGTTAATTTGATTCGATTATTTCTTTAATTTAAGGTAATTTATTGATATTTGTTCATTAATTGCTTAGCGCCGACTTAAAATAACTTAGGTGTACTTACATTAGTTTGAGAACTTAGTTATTAAAGTAAAAGAAAGAGGTTTATTAATTTTTACTGTGCAGCTTTTTCTGCGGTTTAATTTTTTTGTTAAAAAGTTTTTATTTTATGGTTTTTTGTTGCTATAATCTACTAATTACTACATGCTTAATTTTTGATTACTTTTAAAATAGCTACTTACCTTTCTTTAACTATTAACCGTTATATAATCCTATTTTAACTATTATTTGTTTAAAGCTGTAATCAACCTCTGAAAGAAAGTGTTTGCCAAAGGGCAGGCATATGTGACATTGATAAGAGTAAAAACAATTAAGGGTATTGCTTTATCTGATCTAAAGCCAAATAAGGTATTACACATACCTCACGATGAACGAGTTTTATTAGAAATGCAGGGACTGAGAGGTCTACACACATGAAACTAACTGGTCTAAAGCTCATTCATCATGAGGTTTTTTTTGTAATGTAATATTATTATGTAATGTTGTAATACACAACTCAGCATTAACATCTCTCAGTTAACAATAAATCACCCATATTCTCCCACCCTTAGGTAAATATTTTTTTCCAAATTTATATGGGACCCGTTTCAAGGTATACCCTATCCAATAAAAAAAGAATTATCAAAATCTGACTACTCTGTAATAAATCACCCCTATTTTCCCACCCTTAGGTAAATATTTTTTTCCAAATTTATATGGAACCAGTTTCCATGTATACCATATCCAATAAAAAAGAATTATCAAAATTGAACTACCCTCTAATAAATCACCCCCATTTTCCCACCCTTAGGTAAATATTTTTTTCCTAACTTATATGGGACCAATTTAGAGGTATATCTTACCCAATAAAGAAAAGAATTATCAAAATCAGACTACTCCGTAATAAATTACCCCTACTTTCCCACTCAAGGGTTAAAGATTTTTCCAAATTTATATGGAACCAACTTCGAGGTTATACCCTATCAAATAAAAAAAGAATTATCAAAATCGGAACACTCTGTAATAAATCACCCCTGTTTTCCCACCCTTAGAGTAAAATCTCTTTCCAAATTTATAGGGGTCAAATTTCAAAGTATACTCTATCCAATAAAAAAAGAATTATCAAAATCGGACTACTCTGTAAAAAGTTATGCGTTTATACATCAAAAAAATACGCGTCGACTTGAGTACCTCCCACGTTTTCTCATCGATTGAAAAATCAAGCCTACCTTGCCACATATAAACACTACTGGAGGAAAAGAGGAAAATCAGAGAGCTGAGAGGACTTACATTGCACTAGACGCCCTATGATCTAAGCCCCCAAGACGCCCACTTAAGCTGATAGTATTAGATTCAGTGCAGAAGATAAAACGAATATTCTGGCAGAGCATCTCAGTGAACAATCCCGGTCATTCCCTACCTGGTTGTAGGGAATGGCTGGAATAGGGTATTTTACACCATGTAAAATAAAATCAAAAAATATATATTTACGATAGATTTTGTAAAAAGTAAACGAGAAATTGATTTCTGTTTATAAAATGGCATTAAAAATTTTATATTTCAATTTTAAGAATGTTTTTTTATCAGTGCCTTAAATCCGCAAAACGCTGTCCGCCATATCAGATACTGTCATGACGTCACTAAGCCAGCCTAAGGGTATTAGTGTTCTGTGTGTGCTGTGTTATTTCGAAAATTTTCAGGTTATCATTACGATTATTGAGTTTTATTCCGAATTTTATTGAAAAGGCATCATGGAAGACGGATTCGTAAAACCGGAAGGTACTAATCAACCAAAGATAAACAAATTGATGGTGGCAAAAATTTTTGCATGCAAATACAATTTTTGTTCTGCTGAGTTGAGGAATGTTAAATCATCAACGTTACCAACTTTTGTTTATACGAAAACAATACCAGGTCAGAGTGTATTTTGATTAAAACATTGTTTAGAAGCTATCACAGTTTAGTTTACCTATAATTACAATCATTAACAATTATTAGTTATAATATTGTTGCGCGCGACAGTTGATGGCACAAGCGCCATCTGATATCAAGTATTAGATATAGGAGTGTCAAGATCTTTCTGGAACTCTCCCAACAGCGCCATCTAGTATCAGATACAGGAGTTAGGCTTTCTGGAAAGGTTCACCCTCGAACTTTCTGTACTTAGTCGGTCGGGACCGATGTTTGCTGGAACATTCAGGATGTTTCGGTCGAAGGGCCCTATATAAAGCCGTTGAAAACCACGATCGGGGCATTATTGAATTTGGCGATATAAGCGAAGCTTCGGAGCTGAATAAAGGGAACTAAAGTGATCAGTGTGAATAATTTTTAGTGTGATTTAAAGTTTTAATTAGTGTTAAGTAATTAAAGTGTCAATTTTGGTAATTCAATCGGCAGTTTTTATTGTCACGAACCCTAAGCTCGCAACAATTTTTGTCAGAAGTGGGATAAAATCATGCCGATTTTACCGAAGGACGACACGGAGGGTGTCCGTACTCGAAGTCAACGCCAGCAGGAAACGGACCAGAGAAGATTTGGTGGTGCAACGCCACAGACGTCGAAGGGCCAACTACCGGCTACGAAGGCTGGCCCGTCGGCAGCTCCTACACCTGCAGCACCTGACTTAGGTGCTCTCATGATGCTGCTGCAGGAAAAGGCCCGCCGGTTGGAAGAGCAGCTGCAGCGTGGACAGGAGGAACAGGCCCGCCAGTTGAAAGAGCAGCTGCGGGGCGGACAAGAGGAACAGTCCCGTTGGTTGGAAAAGCAGATGCTGCTCATGAAGGACCTTCACACTACCTTCGGGAAGGAGATAAAGGAGGTGAAGGATAGGGTTGCTCAACATGACAACCGCCTGTCGGAAACTGAAACCCAAATCGTGGTAGCTGAGACCCGAATCGACCAATTGAACAAAGTGATGGCTGACATTAAAAAAACGCTGAACGACCTCAAACTTGGGGATGGAATAACAGCTCCCGTCGTTGCTACAACACCTTTAGTGCATGGGTTCAAAATGCCACCGTTCGACGGGACTTCTTCCTGGTCGGCCTACAAAATCCAGTTTGAGGCTGTTATGAAGGCGAACGGCTGAAATAAAAGTCAGGCCATGACTGCTCTCACACTAGACCTACGCGACCAGGCCTTAACTGTTCTAGAAGCTCTCGGTAAAGACGTGACTTACGAGCAGCTCCTTGAGGCATTGGAGGCTAGATATGGTGACGCCCACCTGGAACACGTCTTTCGAGCACAGCTCAGAGATAGCATGCAGCGCATCAACGAAAACCTGCCGCAGTAGGCCCTTGAGGTGGAGTAGCTGGTGCGAAAAGCATAGCGGTCTGTACCTGCGCTCATTGAGGGGAACCTGGTGCAGACATTCATCGACATCCGCGACCTTGAAGTCAGAGCTGTTGTGAGGCTCGGGCACCACGGGACACTTAAGGAAGCCTTGGCCACTTGAGGTTGAAGCCATGCGGCAGGATCATCGTCCTCCTCACGTTAGTCAGATTGTAGCACTTACAGTTCGCGACCGCCGTAAAAGTGACGGCCCAAGGTGCTACGAGTGTGGGGAAAGGGGCCATCTTCGACCCAGCTGCCCTAAGCGGTCTGTAAAAAGGGAAGGTGTTCAATTTAGAAAGGGTAGTACGGCTAACAGCACTACCCAGCAGCAGCAGGAACACAACTTTACTATCGGACACTGCAGCGGGAAATGACGTGACGACATGGATGCATTGTCAAGAAGACCTTATTCTGATGATTGCGAGAACAGTACTAGGCAAGAGGGTAAGGAAGGAGGTGGTATCCGTGAGGATGCTCAGGACAGAGCACCTCAGCAACGAGTGGAAGAACAGCTTACAACATGCACAGCAGGAAGATCTGGACATCAAGCCGATTCTGGAATGGATGAAGGCCCGTGCTCCCAAGCCCAAGTGGAGCGACGTCTCAACGATGGGTTCGACCACTAAAAGCTATTGGGCCCAATGGGACAGCTTGTTGATTCAGGATGGAGTCCTGTGCCGTAAATGGGAAAATGGTCGAGTAGACAGCTGTCGTTTGCGAATGGTTGTCCCTAAAGCTAAAATGCCGAATGTTCTACAGCTGCACCATAATGGTCGTTCAGGAGTTCATTTGGGAATTAAACGAACTTTACGGAAGATCCGAGAACGGTTTTACTGGGTCCACTACCGTGACGATGTCGAGGGTTGGTGTTGCAAACGTATAAGTTGTGCGGCTGCGAAGGTACCTCAGACTCATAGTAGAGGAGCATTGAAATTGTACAATGTTGGTGCACCATGGGAGAGGACAGCCCTTGACGTTGCGGAGCCATTTCAGAAAGGTGCAAGAGGTACTCCTAAGATCATCTATGTCGGTCGACTGGCGCGATATTATGGGGCCGATGATGCTCGGGACGAGCATGTCTTAGGAGGTGGTAGTGTTGCGCGCCACAGTTGATGGCACTACCGCCATCTATTGTCGAACAGAGGAACTAAACTTTCTAGAAAAGTCCACACTCGAATTTTCTACATCTAGTCAGACGGGAGCGATATTTGCTGGAATATTCTAAATGTTTCGGTGGAAAAGGCCTATATAAAGTCGTTTAATGCCGCGACCGGACAATATTGAATCGGCGATACGAGCGAAGCTTTCGGAGCGAAATAAAGTGAACTTGTGATTAATTATTAGTGTGATTTAAGTTTTAATTGGTGTTCAGTAAATAAAGTGTCAATTTGGGTAATTCAATCGACAGTTTTTACTGTCACGAATCCTTAGCCTGTAACAGTATTAAAACTTTTGCATGCACTAATTAAAAATAAATTTTGTCGATATATATTTTTATTAAGAGCAGGGTTTCCTAAACTTTTTTGACTAGGGAATTTGATTTTTTTTGTTGTTTAGCTTAGTAGTAGGTACCTCAAAGGGAACGAAAAAAACTACGTTAATTTAACAATAAATTATAATCACAACTTTAACATTATAGTGTAATAAATTGAAAAGAAGCATTTATTAACAGTGTTATTTGTGTATTTATTGCAAAAACTACTAGATACTCAAACATAACAAATGTGTTATTTATAGCGATTAGGTAGGCAAAATATTTAAATCTTTTGTGGTTCCTGAAATCACTGATTTAGAGGCACCTGCGGAAGATTATTGAAATAACTTATGAAAATGTCCGGATGATCTTGTGGTTTCACATAGCAGTATAACCTTACGTTATCATTTGATCTAAAATACTAAGATCGGAAACGAAAGGCGGAGCCGAAATAGCTTGCACTTGGCAGTTGTGTTAATCGCAGTTTCGGCTGCTGCTTTGTTAATGTAGTGGTCATAAATGCGACTCCTGATGAGCTCTCAGTTTCGAATCACGGATGCGGCCTAAATTTATTTTTGCGCTGTTGTGTCAGGAATAGTGTTGCCCCAATGCAAGAACAAGACGAGACTTAGCCAGTCTTGGTCTTGGTCTTGCGACAATATACCTGGTCTTGGTCTCGGTATTGCAGTCCAAGTCCTGGCCTTAGTCTTGGTCTTGCAGCATGAGTCTCGCAAGTCTCGCAATTACCTATTAGCCTATTGCTATTTACTAAACGTTACTTAAGACGCGGCATGGAACTAAACGCAAGTTTTATAATGCCTCAAAGTATATGATCCATTGCAGTAAACAAACCCAGAAAAATATATGACATTTTTCTGGATATGTGCTAATTAGATATCGTATTGAAAACATGATACTAGTAATTTGATACGACATAAAAAATGACAAATAGACCTATAAAAATTTCTTTTAAACGAGTAAAAACAGTACTAAATATACATACAATCAATCTCATTTTTTGTCAGACTATTATACATTCAACGTATTAACGTTACATTGTTTTATTCTTATTTCTGAAATAATACGTACGGATGTTTGCGTAAACGCCTGTAGACACCGTCGGCCGAGCCCTGGTGCTATAGAGGCGTGTCGCTCTTTTGGCCGCAGTATTTATGTCAAGATTGATAATGAATGCGTTTACAAAATTGATAGTTATAGAGTCGAACTATTATGTACATTGACACGGGTCACGCACACAGGTGTACGAACAGTTGGCCGTAGGATTTTGACAATTTGAAAGATCGAATTTGTTTTTGATTTCTTATACCTCAAAACTATATTTATATCTTCATCATCATCATCATTACAGCCCTTCCACTGGTGAACAAAGGCCGCGGTCCCGAGCCACGTGCATTCATCGACTTCCTGCACGTCTTACCAGGTCGTCACTCCATCTAGTGGGGGGTCGCCCTACACTTCGTCTACCGGTAGGAGGCTGCCACTCGAGAACCTTTTTTCCCCAACGGTTGTCGGTTCTTCGAGCTATATGGCTGGCCCATTGCCACTTC
>DWHP01007683.1:0-10848 GCA_018247895.1 Parnassius honrathi
AGGGCGACGCTTGAGGCGCGGAATGAGGGGGCGCGGCGGGAGGTAACGGCATTCTTGAAGTGAACGACTAGTAATAAGGGATTATTTGGATATGAAGGTTGTAATTCAAGTAAACACACATAAAAATTACTTCCATGCCAAGAGCTAAGCATATTATGTTGTTAATATATATATATATATAAAGCGAAATACCACCACTGACTTACTAAAACTCCTCACGAGATCTCTAACCATAAACCCAATTGATTTGAAATTTAGTATAGTTACTCGTTTCGCAATGTAGACGGCTCACTAAGAAAGGATGTTACGAGTCCCATTAAAAAAAATAGGTTCCGCAATAAAATATTACCCTGCGCCCAGCGAAGTGAACGGTTATCAGCTAGTACATAATATATATAAGGCTGGCCAGTGTGTAGCATTAACATTTAAGATGTGTGTAACTCTATGGGTATGGTGGTTGGCAACATTGTATTCTGTAGATGTATCAGTATAAGAGATAAGCCAAAAACTGAAACGGAATTTAAACTTAAAAATTAGATTAAAAAAAAAGATTATTAGCGGGGGAAAAATAAATGATTGCATCTTTTGGCTCAATCATATCAAAGAGAATGACTTTCGGTAAGACCAGATGTTAAAAGTACGCGTTATTGTAATTAACAAAGGCTACCGTTTTATAACCTCTTCTTCGTCCAAGTTAAAGCCATTAAAACATGGGGTTTCTACGTGCAGACAATAATTGGTAATACTGCCACCATTATTATATAAATAAACTTCAACAATTCCATAAACTGAATCAGTCTTTGAGCTGGACATCGTTAGGTATTTGCTTGTGTTTATTTTGTATAGAGAGTGACAAAATCGAATGAAGTGTTATTTTTATTGTTTCTACTTTTGCAAAGAAGCCAAAGTCTTCTTGTTATTGTTAAGTGTAGTTTAGATTTTTGAAGTGACAACTGGAGGTCCAGTGCTTGGATGATAAAAGAATGTGTTATATATGTTAGCGTATGCGGAAATAAAAAGTTAAAATTAACGAGTTACTATTTGTTTTTTTATTATTTAAATAAATTGTAATAGGTATACACATAATTATGTCCCCTCAGCAGGGGGCATGAGGGCCTTTCATGTTGTGTTGAAAAAAAATTAATACCGATAGTAATACGGTTTATTACAAATTTAATATTTAAGTACAATAAAGAGATTCAAGCTAAATTGTAAAAATAACATACATCGTACTAATAACAATACACAACCTAAAATCACTATAAAATGGCACCATTTACATAAAACCTTACTGCTAAAAAGATCTAAATATACTTGATACAAAACTGTACACAGTAAATAACATTTAAAAAAAACCTTTGATAGTAATACTGTAAAAATCCGGTTCTATTTGTGTGGTGAATACACAGCCTTTTAAATATACAAAGCAATATAAATGCATAAAAAGGAATTTAGTCAATTCAGTTCCTTCACATTTATTACTAAGTGACTATTTCTGGTTTCTACACATTTAACTATTGAATACAATTCCATTTTTAAACATAATCGATAAAAAACATGATTAAAAATGAGACACCATAATCTGGATACAGATATACAGTACAAAAACACATTTATCTAAATTTTATATTTAATAATACTACATACTTTAATAATTGAGATAAATTAGGGTAAATTTAAATTTTATGGATTCTTTATCTGCCAGGCCTTCGTAAAAAAGTTCTTTACAGTAGAAGCCCTAGATAGGTGCAGAGGTTCATTGTCTGTCGGATAATATAAATGTCAGACAACTTGCATGTATAATATGACTAAAGTGTCTTCAATATCCGCATCATACTTACAGTCAAATAAATTGAGAAAAACATTTGTTCCTGAATACATATTTCCTACATAAAAGCTCTAATACATTATGGTTAAAGATATTTTATTCTCAAAAGAAAATATACATTTCACTTAATGAAAAGTTACAATATTTAAGTTATAAATGGGTTATGAGTTATTAGTAATATATTACAATGTGATATTTCTTAGACAACCTACCATAACTTTTTGATAACAATAAAGTATTATGGACTGCATAATTTATTTTTTAGGTATTTCCTATATTTGGAATGATAATCACATGCTGAACATGTCACATGTTGGAAATAACCAAATTACAGATCTAATTGAAATCTACAACAACCTTCAGGTCTGAAACAATCTGAATTAAGCAAGACTGTTAATAATAACTACGAAATACGACCGCAGTACAGTGGCAGGACAACCTGCGTGTCAACTATGGCAAAATCCCCCCTATGAGGCAATCTATGGTGCTGGCCTATATTTAGCAGTGGCATAGATTAGGCTGTAAGGAAAGGATGGACAACCGCATTATCTGAAAAAATGATGTGCGATTTACCTAACTTTATAAAATATAGTAAATAGGAAAACTGCAGAGGAACATATGATATAAGCATAATTTGTTTCAATGTTGCGTAATTATTGTTGCTTTTCAAGTTAAACTTATGACAAAGTTATGTTCTTAGGTGGTGGGATTGCTTTCTGTCTAGCAGTGTAATTTGAAGGGAGAGCCAGTATAATTACAGGCTGACAGAGAGGTTAGTTTGGGTTAATATCTAATAAATCTTGTAGATAGGATGACATTTAGAGATAAATTTCACAGAGTTGCCAGATTGTGTAATTGGATACAAAATGTGTATCCGGTCTTTTAAGCACTTTTAGTTAGAAAAACATTCCCTTCGTAAAAAAATCATATAAAAATAAATAATGTCAGAGCTCGAAAGTTTCTTAATTGTTGAGGACAATTAAGGCAAGTCCCTAGCTTAGGTAATATTATTTAGCATTAAAACAGTACAAGACTGTTTATAACCTGCACCACCTGAGCTTGAAACTGTTTACCAATAAATATTTAGTTTTTCCTGTTTATAAAAAAAGTATATCTTATATATATTTGAAACAGACTATTTGGTTGGTTTAAATAATAAATTCAGGGAGCCAGAGGTGGTATAAAATATGTTGGTTGTACTCGTAGGCCAGGCCACATAATGATTAATTTTCTTTTTTCTCTAATTTTTCAAACTATTATTATATTGAAGCGGGCTTGTTTTATGTCTAGTTTAAATTTTAAACATTAAGATCTTTTAGAATTGGATATACTATCATGACTGAAAGAATGTTGAATAACACTTAGCTAAACAATACTACGTCATTAACATTTTTCATTACTATACTGCTTTCAATTGATATTCCTTGAGAGATCTTGTATGCGCCTGGCATTACACTCTTTACAATACAAATGTCCATCCAATGGGTAGCAACCTCGGCCTTCTTCCCTCGAGCAAAGTGAAGCCCCACAGTCTTCGCACGCGTAACAAGCAAAGTGGAAACTTTTGTCAAGGGCTACAATACGCACCGTTTCCTCAGCGCCACCTTCAGGAACAATTGGCTCTCTACAACGAGCGCAACGTGGGGCATATCTGAAATTTAAATAGCTTTTTGAATGTCACGAAACAAACATCTAAAAGAAGTGCTAATTAAGGTTATTAACTCGCAATAATATCCAACTGTTCACAATAATCGCTACGCTCAGCTGGCGGATTAGCGATTCCAGCACCAGACATCTCGCACCTTCTCGTCGGCGGTGAGCGTATTTTCAACTATTAAAGGCCTAGAGAACTGCAAAGTATTCCTATTCCCATAGTAATAGTCGTTTCTTAAAGCACCCAAAAGACGAAATGATAAGAAGAACAATTCACTTGCACAGTAAATAGGTAGTGTACTATAATTTGGCATGGAAAAATTGGCAACAGGCCGAAAATAAAATTAAAAGTAAAGTTACCGAGTTGTGCGGATTAACCTGCTACAGTGTTTAATAGAATTCTATTAAAGCTTTTCTTTAAGATTTTTCCAGATTTTTGGTTGCACTGTTTAATAGATTGGTAGGTCAAGGCAAGTGAGAGCCAGAGACATAGCAGACTACAGACATTTATTATATTTTGTTTCCCTAAATTGAGACCTAAAATAAAATATAGGCTGGTTGGCTATAGATATCCGGTACTGGATTTTAATTATATTTTTAGTCTAGGAGGTTTGTTAGGATTAAGCTTGAACCTATTACACTGTTTTTAGGTGTCGGAAATGCGTTTTGAATTAATTACGATAAAAACATTTCACAAAAATTGCTTATAATGAAACACAAATATGTCAATTTGTTCTCGTATTATGTAGCAGACGTCCGGTACTTGATTTTTTAATTTTGTTTTCAAATTAGGAAGTTCGTCATGGTTAAGCTCGAACCTTTTACACTGTTTTTAGATTTCGGAAATGCTTTTTGAATAACTTACGATAAAAATAAATTTCACTATAAATTGCCTATAACGAAATGCAAATATGACAATTTGTTTTTTTGAAGTGAAAACTTCATTAGCGGCGTTGTACACTTTTTCTGTAATGGGTAAAAAATGTTAAATTCGCGTTAGGACACGTGACCTGATCGAAAATTCGTAAGACGAAAACTTCTTTAGCGGTGTTGTACACTTTTTGTAATGGGTAAAAAATGTTGAACTTGCATCAGGATACGTGACCTGATCGAAAATTCGTAAGATGGTTGGAGAGTAGACAGCCAGCGCGGCGTAGGAGAGGAAGTATCCTCCTCTCTTTCTACGGCGCGGCGAAAATGTATGCCTGCGCTTCATTTCTGAGATATAAACTTTTTAATGTAATATAAATTGTCATGTTTGTGTACGATAGCGCAATAAATAAATATTGTGTTCTACCACATAAATGATAGTACTTTTATACTGATAATTAAAGCAATTCGTGCAAAAGTATTCCCTAACTATTCCAAAATATCAAAAATGCACAACGTTAATATTCAAATTTTTGCACTTCTACCGACACTCCCAGAGTGCAACCCGTCGTTTTTTTTTCTGGGTGAACCAATTTTGATTAATCTTTTCTTATTTGAAAGCTGCTTTGGTGTGCTTCTCGCGTGGTCCTATATAAATTGAATTAAGATCTGACAGTAGTTTTTGAGTTAACCCTATTTAATGCGTATTTAATTAACTTTGAGCACATTGATGATGTTCACATTTTATTTATACTGAAGTCGGTTGTATAAAATTTTTAATTTTACCAATTGTATAATTGATTATTCTTCATATTAGATGCACTGACTACTTGATAAGAAATGCAGGAAATCGATGGGTGTAGGTTGTCTGTCTTTCCGTCCAGTTTAAATCTGGGTTTGGGTGTCTTGAAGTCAAAAGTGAATAGACTTTTGTTTCGCTAAGTCGATGTTACGTCATGTGATGCGATTTACCATCTAGAGCTTCTTCTCTCTCTTCTCCATTGGATGAGATTGTTAGTCAAGCACAGACTTTAAGGTAAAAAGTATAGGGCATTCCGTCTTACTCCCCAGGGGTGACAATGCATCCGCGTTTTGATTCTTAGTCCAGGTTAAATATAGATGTTTATGGCCACAGCATCCACTTACCATCAGATGGACTGTGTGCTCGTTTGTCACCCTTAATCTATTAAAAATATATTTATAATGAGTAATATAGCGTTAGTAACCGTAATTTATTGCTAAAACTGGTGATCTGCCTCAGCTTCGCATTGGTTATTTACTGGATCTCGACAACAGCGCCACCTACTGGGTATAATTGTGAATCTAAACCATCCAGGGACCACTCAAACACACACAAAACGTTTCATCGGAATCAGCCGTGCAAATTTTTAGATTAGCGGACAGCAATTGACTTTTGTATACAGATTATAGAACTGATTTTGTTGTAATCGAATATGCAAGCGATACAAAACGAATAAGATCGATAAAGTTTTTTTTAATATAAAACTACAGTAAAATAGAATTTGTTATTCAAATTTAGGTAGTTTATTTTACAGAGTAAACATGCGAGTAGCATTAAGTTAGTTTATGCTAGGAGGATTTTTTTAAGTGTCTTTTTAAATCACAAGTGACATTCTACGATAAGCTTAACGTAATTAAACGTAAAATTATCACTTATTTTGTGTTTAGTTACTGACCTACCCCTACTCGTAACAAGCGGTTACACTCGGGCCGGATAAGATTTCTTAACTTGTCGGCAAAGGCCGGGTCACTTAACCCGGGCGCGGCCGATGACCCTCGAGACCTCCGAGACCTCTCCTTACACCCGCCCGGTTATTGGCATTTTCCCGTTTAACCGAGGAAAAATACAGAAATGATTTGAAGTTTATACAATGCCATATATTTAATGTAAAAGATGATTACAAATTTATGATTTAAAAGTTTTCTGACATTCACACACCTACTCTTAAGATGTCCACTACTGGACATACGCCTACCCATGGAACGCCAAAAAACAGCGCTCTGAGCCACCCGCATCCATTGACTTCCTGCATGTCTTACCAGGATATTACTACATCTAATTAGAAGCCGCCCAATACTTTGCTTATTAGTGTTAAGCTGTCACGCAAGAATCGTTCTTCCCCATTGTTTGCCAGTTCTTTGAGTTGTATGGCTGGCCCATTACTCCTTCAACTTAGGTACTGATCTGTTAGGTTAATTCGGTTACTTTAGTTTTACTGTGGAAATCTTTATTACGAATTCTCTCCATAGCTCGCTAAGCGTAAGCTTTTTCATACGGCCGGCATAGAAGGACCACGTTTGAGATCTATAAATTATCACTGCAATCACACACTGCTTGTGTGACGTGACGAGATGACGCGTCGACGATGTCATAAAGTACAATGTGGATATATATATATATTCATTTGAGGGAATAAATCATAATGTACATAAAACATACAAAAACATTTATAAAAAAATGTAGTTTAACACTATGTAAAATGGTTTTAGTTACTATTGATATGGTAAGTATACCGTTACCATTACAGTCAGTCTATCAAAAGTCCACTGCTGAACATAGGCTTCTCCCATTGATTGCCCCAAAGTTGCCAGAGTTGCCACGATTGGTTTGTGGGATGGCTACCACAGTTTCTTAATTTTTGTCGTATGTTGTTTCTTACGGCATCCATCGGACGATATGGGGTTGTGGCTTTTTCTACACCCCACATGTACACATATTATTATGTAAATACTTACGGCTATGGTGTAAATATAGAATTATAATTACAAAAATTAAAACAAATACAGTAAATTTGAAGCTTATACTTCAATAGATACAAAAAAATGTGTTTACAAAAAAATGTGACATATCGTTGTGGAGTTAGCACAAAACACGGATCTTATCTTAGGACGGAAGCGAATTCAAAAAAACATAAAAAAATACCAAAAAAAAACAAGTGGTAAAATTAAAAAGTTTGTACAACTAACTTCAATATAAATAAAATGAGAACATCATCAATGTAATCGAAGTCAATTAAATACGCATTATTATGGATAAATCAAAAACTACTAGTAAGATCTTGATCAAATTTATATGGAACCACAAAAGAAGAATCATCAAAATGCGTTCACCCAGAGTAAAATCCTGAGGTAGCATACATAAAAATAACAAAAACACAGTCGGATTAAGAACCTCTCCTATTTTTGAAGTCGATTGAAAATTATTTTCGCTTTAGTCCTGACCTACGGCACGCTTTTGCGCCAATTCAACTCACTGCGGAGTCCGGGTCTTATCTCAACCCTTATCCGGACCTCGATGTGTCCGATAAACCGTCAAGCGTTAATGATTAGACTACTTTCTTTGAATTATACTCGATTGTATTCGGTTTCACAACCAAACATAAATTGTAAGAAGTAAATTATTATTAAAACATAAATATGACCTGACACGAGAAACCGGCTGTCCCATAAGACATGTCCATCAGAGTGTACTTCAAGCAAGCACAATATTACGTTTTAATGGCATCCTTTTTTATTATTACTATATTTTAAATTACATAGATTATTTGTTTTTCCTATTCATTTCATCAAAGTCTGTACCTGCCAACTACAAGCTATCAAGTTCACTCATTATAAGATCCAAAATATTTAGTGATTACAAAATGGATAAATAAATAAATAAACGTAGCCTTTGAAACAACGGGATCAAGATCAATTTAACGATACCCGGACTTCAAATCAAATAAGCTGTAGTAAGGCTAGGCAAACTAAGACTACAAAAACTCACAAACAAACATACGATGGCTTAGCAAAGAGTTGCAACACTGGAGGCCGCCGGTTTGAATCCCGCATGGAACAGGTATTTGTATGGCCTACAAGTTATTGTTTTTGGTCTGGATGTTTGCCCTTGTGCAATTTGTGTTTGCAAACTGCCTGCACGATATATAAAGAAATACTAGTGTAGGGATAACGTTATTATAAGGAAAAAAAATACATTTATACATGCAACCAGAAAATATGGGATATTTTCTTCAGGAGAAAACGAGTTAGCAGTTGATAAACAAACGCATTAATACCGATTATAACAGTAGTAAAGTTTTCTTTTTAAACTACTCAGGAGTGAATCCACTTGTGACGAGATATGTGTTATATAGTATAAAAATTAATTACGTATGAGCAGTTTTTTTAAACATGATTCTCAAAATATTTCACTAAATAAAACATTTCAAGCCTAATTTCGATTTATTTAAATATATAACGACGCAGATATATTCATATATAACGACACGTCAAGATTCGTTATTTTTCTATCGTGTTTAAAAATAAAGCTTGAATACGATGAGGTTCTTCCAAGCGATGTTTCGACCCTAGTGATAAAATGCCAGGAACTGATGAACTTCGGGCAACTTTTAAGTGTCATGCATTCAGTTACGTTCCTTCGAAAGTTTTGGGGCAAGGAGTTTGAAATTCTGACCGTCCACAACTTACAGAAGCACCTAACTAGTATCGATATTATGATATTAAATTTATTTGAAAGTACAAAATGATGTCTCTATAAATACTAGTTATTAGGAAGTTGTAACAACTAATTAAAATTTTTGAGATAAAGTACGTGCTGGAGACCAGCCGTGTGGTAGGTCTGTAATGGATTGCATCACCTCATTTTGTCCCATGTTGGTTTTTTTTTATAGTATAAGGTGACAAACGAGCACACAGTCCACCTGATGTTAAGTGGTTGCTGTGGCCCATAGACATCTACATCTATCCTCCACTACGAATAAAAATGAAGATGCGTTGTCACCCGTGAGGGCTAACATGGAATGCCTCGTTTCCAGTAAAAAGGGTATCCGGTTCTCTACACTCACCATACGAAATACAGCAGCATTAAGCTACTATTTTACGCTGGTTGGTATTATGTATTAGTAAAAATATTAACATACTAGATGTTTTCCGCGGCTTCGCTCGCGTAGACTTCGGTTTACCAACATCATTAGTTCATAATCCATTACAGCCTATTATAATAGATCAGTGCAAAAATATGCCTGCCACATAGATTGCCTCATAGGGAGGATGTTGCCACAGATGCTGCTGCCCATCTCAATTCTTCTTTCAATTTCCCCCTACTGTCTCTTACGACACCTATGGGAATATATTATGGCGTAATGGATATTCTTATAACACCACTACGCCGCTTTAAACATAGAAACCCGTCATAAGGAAGATGTCCGTATCTCCCGCGGAATAAAATGATGTATGCGTCATAATTATTATAATTGAGTATTTCCTTTCTTTTATTATAGTATCCTGAAAGTGATAGCTAGCAGACTGGACTGCCTATATATATGCCATTGTAGTGCCATATCGGGTGGAATGGTGAGAAAATGGCACACATAAATATAAATGTATTTTTTTTCGTACATCAAAAATAATATTATGCCTACTAACTTAGTTATAAGTAATACTAACCAAATATGAGTCTTGGTTGCTTAAATAAATGAATTCTTCTTCTGCTTGTTCTTCATTTCGTAAGTTGAAGCAAATTTTCACAATCAATTTATACATATTGTATTATTCTCCCTGTTTTCCCTAATATCCGCATACTATTTGAAACAAAACTAAAATAGCTAAAAAATAGAGATGAGTAGTAGAAGTAATTATCTATTTTTATATATGGTTCGACTTTTGAAACTGTCCACACAAGTCCACTGCTGAACATAGAAACAAGGAACGCCAAAAAAAACAGCGATGTGCAGCCTTTAGTTTATGTATGTAATGTATTTTACTGTTATTATTCCATGCTAAAATATGCAAAATTATAAAATCACCTCACCATTGTGTCTGTCTGCATGTTACGACCTATGGACATTTCTCGATGTGTTTAAGATTTGCTTAAACCGTCAAGCTGGGTGGATGAATTGACTATCGCACTTCCATATTTGTCGGCCTTTAACGCTACTCCCTGTTGCCGGTCTTCGTATCTTATTTTTAATAGGTATAATACAAAGTTACATACAGACGTGAAATTCGGATTATTTTTATATTATTTTTATATTTTATAACAAGTGGGGTATCATATAAAGCACGTTGAATCATCATAAAATTTATAATTTCTATATTCTACCATATTTATAGATTCTACAAATATGGTAGAATATAGAATATAGGTAGGATTAGTAACATAATGTTATATTACTAATCAATTTATGGACTCTTGTCTGAAATAAAGTTTTATTATTATTATTATAAAAAATATAAGCATTGTTTTCTGTAGAATTTTACTTGACTGGCTGGACTGACTTTTTATAAACTTTGTGTGACAAACAAACTTCAAATATAAGTAAAGTTGACCGAAAAAACCTTTTTTTTATAAAATCGGGATGTCAAACGTACATACGTACAAACGTGCATACATACATAGGTTGCACTAAAAATATCGGGAATGGAATATTTCCACTGTTCCTGTCATATTAAAATCTTTTTAATTGAAAACTCCTTGG
>DWHP01007684.1:0-10847 GCA_018247895.1 Parnassius honrathi
TGCCAACTCTGCACTCCGTCCTCCACCTTCCGCCGTGTCGGGCTGTGCGTGACGGGTGGCGGTCCTCATCGCCGCTTTGCGCGCTGCATTCCACACCAACGGGGACGAGTAACTGCTAAAACCAATTATATGAAATTTGAACCGTAACTTTCTATTATAATGCAGGCACTCACCCATTAAGAAACGCTTCTCGATATTCTTCCTCTAAAGAGGTTAAATAGGAGATGTAAGTTTGTACAAACAACGTATAAATCCGTAATTGGATTATTATGTATCTACGAAATAATCTGCCATAACTTTCTTATAATTATATGAATCTTAATATACATAATATACTGAAATAACGATATAAGTGCGATATAACAATTAGGCCTTGTATCTACGTTTTGCAAAATCTTATTAATAATATTAAAAACTCATCAATTCTACATCGCTAGACATTATTATCATATAATTACGGCTACGTGGCGCATCAGTACTAGCGCTGAGGCCGCGGATTCAAATCCCGGACGGAGCAAGTATTTCTACGACACACAAATATTTTAATAATTCCTCTGGAGTTGGATATATGTCCTAGTGCAATTTATCTACGGAAACCGCCTCCACGATACAGGTTAATATTTTTTGAAGAAAACAAGCAAAGAAGGTGATGTTGCAGAAAGGCTGCCCCGTCTCGCATCGTGATGGGCGGGGTTGCTGATGGTTTGTATACTTTTGAAGGCCGGCAATGCCCCTCGATTCCCCTATTGTAGAAACCAGTAGAAACTGTTCGTGGGCGGCGGTCGACACTTACTATCAGGTGAGCCGCGTGTTGTTTGTCCTCTCTTCTATAAAAAAAACCAAAATTTTTATTTTACTTATATAATGTAGTACTTCTAATTTGGTTTGTGAATATTTACGACGAAAAGTGGTTACCAAGAAACCATGTATTTAAATAGATTTGAGAGTATTTCTTGACAGAGTATTTAATAGAAACCCTAACTTTCTTTATTGGCCTAGAATATCTTGTGGAACCGCACTTAGATATACACACGTATCCTCTCCTCAGAAGAATAATATCTCAGAACAACATCTGAGCAATACGTATCATATAAATAATTATCTATGATACGTTCATTGGTTTATATTATTCTGTATATCAATATTTATTAGAAGATTAGAAGAATAATATAATTGTCAACGTCACATCATTCACATTGTCACATAAAATGTAACGATCCAGATTTTAGTAAGATTTTACCCATAAAAATCCAAGATGAATTTGCGTCTCTTCCCAGTAAATCTGCCGTCTGACTTTCTGATCGCTTTAGGAAAAGACTGTGATCGGGAATGCCTGCTCTTTAACTTTGTAGTAAACTTATCATGACCGAACTGAAATCGACTATCTCTGAAGAAAATACGTTGGCTTCTAAGGGATATAAACTAATAAAATTTTTAGGAGAGGGTGCTTATGCTAAGGTAATAAAAGAGCCTCATACGTTAAAAAAATAACAAATAGGTAAATAAATATTGGTATGGTTAAAATTTAAATTCGTTTTGTACTCATTACTTTCGTCATTAACAGGTTTATTTAACTGAATATTCAAGGGAAGAAAATAAAAAATGTACACTCGCTTGCAAAGTGATTGAAACTGCTAAAGCTCCAAAAGATTTTGTTGTCAAGTTTTTGCCTCGAGAAATAGATGTTCTCATAAGACTAAATCACCCCCATCTAATTCACGTGCACAGCATTTTTCAAAGGAAAACAAAATATTATATTTTCATGAGATATACAGAAAATGGAGATCTTTTAGGATACGTTTTAAAAAACGGATGCGTTTCAGAGAACCAATCACGAGTCTGGTTGCGTCAGTTAGCTTTAGGTTTACAATACCTTCACGAATTGGAGATTACTCACAGAGACATCAAATCCGAGAATGTCCTTTTAACAGCTAATTTTAACGTTAAACTTTCGGATTTTGGTTTTTCGAGATTTTGTACTGACGACGACGATCAACCGATTTTAAGCGAAACCTATTGTGGGTCGATGTCATATGCAGCGCCGGAGATATTACGGGGCAAACCATATTTACCAAAACCAACAGATTTGTGGTCATTGGGAGTAGTTCTGTTTGTTATGTTGAATAAGTCGATGCCATTTGATGATACTCGCATGAAAAAGTTGTATGAGCAGCAGATGGGCAAAAAGTACAGGTTTAGATCGCGTGTGGCGAGTGTTCTATCTCTGGAGTGTAAATCAGTTGTTAAACATCTTCTGGAACCCGATCCTGGACTTCGCTACACTTCGAATCAAGTTATTAAGTCTGAATGGATTGCTATGGACAGTAGACTTACTAGTAAGCCTTTTATTTAATTTGTAAGTTCGTGATAATTCAAGATGTTAATAGCAATAATGAAAATTAATGAATACAGACAAATAATATTATAAACTAATTACAGCGTTAAATGCTATCGAAGAAGCTGCTTTAAACCGAGCTAAAGAAGAACGTAGAAGATTAACAGAGTCACATAAAAATCTAGCAAAACGACAGGGTGATATTTGGGAGCGGACTCACAGAGATTCTTCGTACAGAGTAAAAAGCTTTTAAATAAACGATTACTCGCTTATTTCGTACTTATGTTACTATATTTATTTATATTTTTTTCCAGGCTAGTGAAATGATAAAGTCCTTGGCCAGTATCACAGCAAAGCAAAAACGAGAATAAATGGAGGATAAATCCAAGGTAAACAAAATATTTCGCGTTGATTAAAGATAGTAATTATTTTTCGATTTACTCGTTTTATCTTTCCACCGCCAGATCTTGGAAAATGACTTAAAACTCTCTGGCTCCGAACAATTGACATTGGCCATTCGTGGATATAAAATTATAAAGAAAATTAATGAAGGATCCTATGCAAAGGTATAAATTAGGTACTTAATAGATATACTAAATAAAAAGTATTTTTATATATTTACCATTTGACTATTTTAGGTATACCTCTCGGAATACAAAAATCCAAATAAAAGCGATAAACTTATACTTTTAGCCTGCAAAGTAATTGATACAAATACCGCCCCAAAAGATTTTGTCAAAAAGTTTCTACCAAGAGAAATTGATATGTTGATAAAATTAAACCATCCGCATTTGGTGCACACGCATAGTATATTTCAGAGAAGATACAAATATTTCATTTTTTTAAGATATATGGAGCACGGAGACTTGTTAGACTATATATTGCAAAATGGCGCAGTACAGGAGGACCAAGCTAGGATTTGGACTAGACAATTATCGCTAGCGATACAGTACATGCACGAATTAGAAATAGCGCATAGAGATATCAAGTGTGAAAACGTTTTGTTGACTGCGAACAAGAACGCAAAACTATCGGACTTCGGTTTCGCCCGCATGTGTGTCGATAAAAAAATGAAGGACGTACATAGTGAAACGTTCTGTGGTTCTCTATCTTATACTGCACCAGAAATCTTACATGGTAGCCCTTATTATCCAAAGCCGACAGATATATGGTCGTTGGGTATTGTGGTATACGTCATGCTTAATAGAGCAATGCCCTTCGAAGACAAGCACATTAAGCAATTGTATCAAGCACAAATAAGTAGTAATTGGAGATTTAGATCGCGGTATAACGATGTCCTTTCCGATAACTGCAAACGTTTGATCTCTTTAATGTTAGAGCCAAAATACCAAAAAAGAATAAAAATCGAGCAGATTATAAGTAGTGAATGGATTGCTATGGATTCGAGATTATTAGGTTAGTTTCAATATCCTATTAATCCACATTAAAGTAATGTAAAGTTACAGCCCATATACGTCACATGGAGTATCGAATTCATATTAATTTCGATATATTTTAAAATGTTGTATTAATTGACAAAACATCAAGCAAGAAAAGAAGCTACAAAAACATTCATGTGTCGCTGTCGTTTTTTTTCGTCATTCAACCGTCCAGTAATACCATTTTGAGCCTTACGTACTAAATTATAAAAAACGTCGTGAATATATCGATACTGTTCTAAATATCGATACTATATATATCGATATAATTTTTCACTTGCCCATCCCTACTCGTCGCTGTTGCCACATGAGTAGATAAACGGAATATTGCTAGCAGCTAGCCGGACACGCGACTGGGCCCCACGCACCGATCGCCCGTCCTCGTCTGCTTCACCAACTTAAAACCTACGTGAATATGATACCATTTCGTCTTAACGATGTTATCCTTCACCGCCGGGCTACCAATGTAAATCAGCTTCGTGAAATTTTCAGCGAACGCTAAGCGTCTGTTACCACATTTCAATTTATTCATTCACATACTTTCTATTTCATAAAAATAATGCAATATATACATTTTCGCATAGAATGGACACCACAAGAAAGACTAGCTTACAAAAAAGCTAAAGAAGAAAGGAGTCACCTTCAGAAAAAATCAAGAGAGTTATTAATAATGGAGAAGGATTCTTTCTTACCCGGAAAATCTCTAGTAACCAATACGCTTGACGCCACAGCATCTACATCTTCATGGTATTAGCAGTATTAAATATTAAATAATTTTAGTAGTTTTTATGGTTTGTAAACTTCACAACCATTAAAATATGCTAAGTATTTTATTCTATTACAGCCCATTACAAGTTCAATGCTATTTTTACCAATTGACGACAAGTAGATGATAATCACATATTTATTCTATCCTCGATTACGAAACAAAATCTGAGTGCCTCAAGCAGGGAGAAATAATATGCTGCTAATTTACGCTGATTATCTGTAAAAAAAGTTCTTTCCCTCTTGAGCCAACCCGTGTGTTGCAGCCTTAAAACGGCTGGAAAGCGACTCCACAACATACACAGGTGTCCGGTATAAATAGTCGCAGAATTCGGTCTTGAGATATATCTGTATCAAGTACGTATATAAATACGTGGTAGTCACGCTATAGCTATATTATGTTGTTGTAGTAATAGGTGTAAAACCCGTACTTGAAGTCCTTCAAAGGCTCTTTAACTCCGTCCTCCGTGGTAGCACCACTCCGGAGGCGTGGAGTAGAAGTGCGGTGGTCTTGTTCTTCAAGAAAGGTGACAACGCCCTCTTGAAGAACTACAGACCGATATCCCTTCTGAGCCGCGTCTACGTGCTGTTTCCGAGAGCCATTACGAATCGTCTCGCACGCAGACTCGACGACTTCCAGCCTCCCGAACAAGCCAGTTTCCGAAAAGGTTTTAGTACCATAAACCACATACATACCCTTCGGCACATGTACAGAAATCCGAAGGGTACAATCCGCCACTTTGCCTGGCATATGTGGACTTTGAGAAAGTCTTTGATTCCGTCGAAATTTGGGCGGTGCTACAGTCTCTTCAGCAGTGCCAAGTTGACTATCGGTATATCAAAGTGCTGAAGTGTTCGTACAGTAGGGGTACGATGGTTATCTGAGTACAGAACCGGAGTACGAAACCTATCCAACAGCAGAGAGGTGTAAGACAGGGTGACGTTATATCCGCGAAACTCTTCACCGCTGCCTTGGAAAACGTTGTTAAGCTGCTGGACTGGAAAGGATACGGTATTAACATCGATGGTAAGTACATCACTCACCTTCGATTTGCTGACGATACAGTCCTTATGGCAGAATCGCTGGAGGACCTGAGTACTCTGCTCAACGACTTCAATAGTGCCTGCCAACGCATAGGTTTTAAGATGAACATGGAAAAAACAAAGATCATGTTTAATGCCGTTGCCGTTTACCTGGGACAAATAGTCCGACTAGGTAAGTCCAACTTCGACATAGAGGTCAATCGACGAATTCAACTCGGCTGGGCAGCGTTCGGGAAATTACGTTACATCATATTAATATACGTGATAATTTAACCCCTTTATTTTAAATTATTTGTTTTATAAACATCATGATTATTAAAGCATGATTTCCTTACAATGGGTTAAGATACGTGGTGATGAATGTTTAATTAAGGTGATACGATAAAGTGCTTGTACTCGTATTACTTCACCGCAGATCAATAAGATTACAGTTTTATAAAACAACTGAAGCGCTTATTGTTTAACTTTTTCTGATAATATCACTTGTAAAACTTATTTTCATTTAAAACTAGCCAATCCGCCCCGGCTTCGCACGGATGATTTTTGAATCTCGACAACAGCGGCACTTACTGGGTCATCATGTAGGGGCCCATTCAGATAGACACAAAAGACTAACGGACGACAGCAATTGATTTTTGTATAGAGAGATTAACAGAGGAAGCTTTGTGCGTGTCCGCTTCTCGTTAATTTTCTTCGCTTTAATTATTCAAATTAATACATTGAAAAGTGTAACCATTCGTATACTTACGCAAGCATTACACACTGAATGAAACTAGTATTTTTTATGGATTTTATTGCTTTCAGTTGATTAATTTTTATTCTCCTGTTATTTCGCGCACTACATACATTTCCATATCGAATTGAATTAAAAATTATTAATTTCTGTTGCAATCAAATCTGATGGAATAATAAACTAAAAATTCTCACAAAAGAACACCGATTCTTAGCGAAGATTCACAACTCTATTAAAATAAAAAATCAACTTAATTAAAGTAACGAAGATGGCAGGATTATCCTATCTGCTTGGCATCATATAATTAATAAAATCAAATCCTAACCAAAGTATACAACTACAAAACTTCAAGATATTTCTTCAGCATAGAACTGACCAAAAATCAATTGAAACATAAAATTTCTCTGTCCGCCCGTGATCACGAATGCAGTCAAATAGTCGAAAAACGTTAAAATAAAAATAAATCGATTAAACTAGATAAAAGTCTTTCTAACTAGTTAACTAGTAAAATCCTAGTATATAAAGAAAAGTTTCGTTAAACCTCAAAAGTATCATATATACGACCGTTTTATAAGTAAAGTAACGTATTTTCAATAATGATCTAGCTTTGCTACCGCTAATATACCGGGTGACTTATTAAATTAAGCTGAAAATGATTCGGCTAAAAGTCTTTTCCGACGGTAGTCGAATGCAGGATTTAAACATACGACTTGTTTAGTTTTAAAGTTCGCGCCCTTGACCATTTGAGTACTGGCACTTCACATTTAAGAAATAATAATTTCATGAGACCAACACGGTCTTATTAAATTTGTTAGCAGAGGCCTCCTCTTATCTTTGAAAAGATTTTTTGGACCATGATAGAGTTTACCGTTTAGTCCCAATTAAATTTAATATTTAATATTTTTTGAGCGACGACTACAGAAGTTAAAACTAAATTAAGACTTAATTACCCTATTTCCTTTTATCACGGAACAAAGAGGCGCGTTGTAGGCTCCATTGTTGCATTGTAGATATACCAACATTCAGGTGATTTCTTCATTTATAATGATGTGTTGAATTTTTTCTCCATTCAAAACAATGTGGGTTTTCAAGAGGAGTGTCCTGATTCTAATTTTCTGCTTTTCACCACCCAGGACGGTTTCACCACTTACCGAGATGGGATCATGGTCACGCATGAGATCATAATTGCCACACTTGGTAGACGGGTTGGTAATTGCAGATTTGTGAATCATTTTAAGTTATTTTCAGGAAGTCGCTGCTGCCCTCCTTCCGTTTCAGTTTCCCTCTGTCGCCTCTTACCACATATGGGACGATAAGGAGTAGTGAATATTCTTGCACTGCCACTGCACGGCCATAAGTATAGTTGATGAAAATGCAAAAATGTCGATTACAAATTAATTTGTCCTAAACTCACTTTACACCACTTTGCTTGGCCTAACGTGACAGGTGGTTTCTGAAAACTCATTGCTATGTGCCATCCATAGTATGGATTGGACCCTATTCACACTATATACACAATATGGATCGAACTTAAGTGTCCAACTTCGGAAGCGAATACCACAACCGAACGAACTAAGGTATCGTAACTGACATAGAAAGTTAATACTCACAAAGTATAAAACATGAAAACAATTAACACTTTTAAACAAATGCTAACTTGTATGAATAATTTCTTTTTAACTAAGGAGTAAATAAGTCAACTCTGTTATTCTTTTCGATGCTTTATTTTAATAGAAAAAAGCTCTTGACGTCATCAGTTTTATTTAGACATTCAGAGATTAATTTCATAATTACTTAAATAGAGTGCAAAAATGTACTCATTTTATTAATATTGCAAATTAGTGTATTATGGTCTCGCTACTTTATACATAATGTACCGTTCTTGAATATGTATTTTTGTACCCAGGTCACGTGTTGCTATAAACGTCAGAAGGTCAAGGGATAACCTAAGGCTAGTGTCGGCTAAATTGTTCATGAATACTGCAATCCTCTGAACTAAGCGTGTGTGTGGATTCCTGATTAAAATCACCGTGTAACCGTTCTCTGATAGACCTCCTACACAAGGTTGCCTTTGCATAAACAAACACAGGTAACATACACTTTAATTCATTACGTGATAAGTAATTTGATTTGGACATTGCGAAAATGAATTTAAATTTAGAGTCAAAGCTGAACTCAAATACAAACGCTGATTCACTATCTAGTGATCTCTAGTCGCTAACGATTTAGTCCATCAAAGTCCACTACCTGCATGTTTAATTAGGTTGTCTTTATTTATAAGAGAGGGACAAACGAACATGCGACTAACCTCATGATAAGTGACCGCTCATTAACAACTGCAATACCAGGGGAATTGCAGATGCGTTGCCGGCCTTTTAAATAAGAGTACGCTCTTTTCTTTTCATTCCAACTGTTAGAGTTGCCCAGCACTACGCTGGCCAGTATAAGGCTGCTACTTGAAAACCTTTCTTCCCCATCAGTTGTCGTTTCTTCGAGCTATATGGCCAGCTTATTGCCATTTCACCTGCTATCTGCTACGCTATATCAGTTACTCTTCTTTTCTGCAGATATATTCGGTACGGATTTTATTCCGTAGAGTACATGGAGCTTTCTTACATGCGAATGAAATTTCCCAGCAGTGACGGAACGTTTCACTTCTGAAACTCATAACTTACATTCTAATAAAATACAATTAAAATTCTAAGAAATATTATAAGAAAAGGGTAAAGTTCGTATTCGACCTGTATCTACTTATAAAGTTTTGAAGAAATACTCCATGTAGAAAACAATCAATAATGTTATTATAAAGCGATATGTTTCGTTTATGTACGTACTAAGTCATTTATAAAATACATAATAGTAAAATAAACAATTTAATAACTTCTGAACATAATTAATTATGTTTTGTGTGTGATCGACAATAGCAAATGCTCATAAATAATGACGTGAATGATTTTGTACGATTAATATATTAATAACATTATAATAAACCTGATATAAATATGTAATATAAACGCTTTTATATAGTTATATAAAATGTAAATAAAATTGAATTGTATGTCTTTTCTACGCGGTAGAGCCATACTACAGCTATATTAGTGTATAGTTGTAGCACGAATGGATCGGCTCGAGCGGGGAAGGACCACGCTGTCACGGAATACCAGCGTAAAATAGCATCTTAAAGCTGCTGTGTTTCGCAAGATGAGTGTAGAGGTATTCCAACTTAGTTCTCACAGATGATAACGCATCTGCATTCTGATTCGTAATCGATGATAGATGTAGATGTCTATGGGCCACAGAAATCACTTACCATCAGGTGGACTGTGTACTCGTTTGTCACCCTATCCTATAAAAAAAATTGCCTCAACTTTGCCTGAATTTTGAACATTTTTGCCTATATATCAAAATTTACCCCATATTCACTAAAAAAAAGTAAAGTTTCAGTCCATATACGTCCCGCTGCTGGGCACAGGCCTCCCCTCATTTTTGAGAGGGTTTTAGGGCAAGGAAGTGTCCGCCGCGCTGCCCCAATGCGTGTTGGCGAACTTCACACGTTTTCGAAATATTTTTTTTCTTTATTTCTCAGACATGCAGGTTTCCTCACGATGTTTGCCTTCACCGCCGAGCACGTGGTAAATCGGCACTTAAAATTGCAATTAACAATTTCATTGGTGCCGGCGGGGAACGAACCCGGGTTACTCGCATTCTGTTATATTTGTAGCGAGTGTTAACCATCTGAGCTACCACGGCTCTTATTGATTAATAATAACCCCCTCACATTTCCCTTTAATAACGCGGTTTGTGTTCCATTACTTAAATATTATGTAATAAGTTTAAGCGCTATGTTTTGAATCCATAATTACGGCCTTTTAATAAGTGTTGTTATCGCCACATTTCCGCATTTGTTGCTATGTCATCTATAAGGGGTCTAAAACTTTGTAATGTGAGGAATCAGCATATTGTGAGGAATTTAGTAAATAAAATACAAATCAAATAAAAAGACTAACAATCTTTGACTACCTTAACTAATTGGCGAATCGAAGTTAAAGTTGTCCAAAACGACTATAAATCAATAGCACGCTACACAATATAAACTATAAATTTCTAGCGCGCTATTAAATACGCTATGTAATAATGCGATATTTATAAAAAAGCGTGTAGAAAGCCGGCAAGCGCGTTAAGTTGTGCAGCACGCTATATCTCGTAGCACGTTACATTACATGTCATTCATTATATAGATGGACCGCGTTCTCTATAAGAACATTATTCCGTAATAAGTCGCATTTTAGACTAAAATAAAATAAAGCGATGAAGAAACACCAATGAACGCTTTTTCTTACTTTTCAGACCTCCGACTTTCTATAATCCCAAAAATATTTTTAAAACGAAATAAAATTAATTATTTCTTATTACTATCAGGGTTTTCTGAAATGTTCCCCGTGAGATGGCAGCGCTGTAGTGTCAGGTCCAACTACCTGTCAAAACACTTACACGATTTATATTTTTCGATCATTTTTTTGGTTTATTTATC
>DWHP01007685.1:0-10847 GCA_018247895.1 Parnassius honrathi
CATACAATATACGCGCGAAAAACACAACCCTTCCTTGGCAGTCGGGTAAAAAGTAAAAGCCAACATCAAATACCTAAAAGGAATAATATAATTTCTACGCAACAACTTCTGAAGTACGTGCTAGTTACGATTGCGGCAGCTTGGGAGGGTTGAAATGGAAGGAGACGAAGACTTTTTCCTATATTACTTTATTTTCTAACTTACAAGTTAACTTAACTACTATGACAATGTTAGTACACAGGAATACCAGACTAGTTAGCGTACAAAATAACTTAATTAGTACTGGACTCTCTTAACAATTAAACCTTGGTTTGTATACTACGTTGGAGCGTGCTGGGTTTTGCTTAGCAGGCGGTAGGTTACTTCCTGATGGCACTGTGTTGATTATTCTTAAGTCACGTGCTGTTATTTGCTTAGCCTGAGATGCTAAATTTTAGTTGACTTCCTGCTTGCATGCAAGGTCTCGGTAGGCATATGTAACTTGCTTTAACATATTGTATAATAGAATATTGTGTAATGGAAGGATACTTCGCAAGCTACTGAGTGAAAATTATTTTATTCTTTTTGTTATCTTATATGTAGTGCCCTAATGAACCCCACAAGCTTTATATAGTTACATTAAAACCCTCACCAACTACTTACATTCCTTCGGTGGAAGCATTTCTTCTACTGATTTATAAGGGACAACCTCTGAAGTATAACCTACTTACTAAGAAGAGGGAAACATTCAAATCGGTTTGCTATTGTAAAAGATAACGATCATACGTATAAAAATATACAGCCAAATTGAGTCAAGCAGACTTTTTTTACCAAAAATAATGTGTGAAAAGAAGATTATTATGTGATATAGGTTGTGACTTTATTTATTTCGCCATCTGTCAAATTCGATAAGTTTTTCTTGGCATTTTATTTAAACGAAAGAAAAGAGATAATTTATTAAAAAACGGAGCGGCGTTATTTTAAGTTTTATAACAGCAAAATACTTATTAAGTGCAACTTATGAATGCACAGATATTTAGGCGTTCATAGTAACTTTTATCCCAAGCGAGGAGGAGGTTAAGGAGTAAGCGATAATATAGTAGATTGGAAGATATTAAAGACAGACACTACATTGTGTCTGTCTTTAACATGGCGGTATTCATTAAACCAGAAAACTTGTAGTTACGTACACATTACAGGTAGTACACACAACAGGTAAAAAGGTGCTCTCGTCACTAAGCCACATCTTCGTAAACTCCGAATACCAGGTAATCCTCCTACTTAACTTAGTCTACTTGAAATCAGTGAACACATTCTAGAATTTATATGGCTTCATACCCGAATGCTAATTAATCCCGCCTGATGTTGTAATAAACCCGGCGACAGAGGCTTATTCGTCCTTAATACAGTCTCTCTTTAGAGTTTACGTGTGCATTAGCGGAAAGGTTTTTTGGCCCCTTGCCACTGTTTTACTTACGAAACGCTTCCGAAGAGCTTCAATTTGGCAAAGGATTCATTAACATACGATATCTGGGCTATAAAGTAGCCATGTCCTTTCATTTCCAGCTAAAATTAATAGGAGACTGTCCAGGTTTGGAACGAAGTGCGTCGCATAGAATGCCCGGTTACAAAATACAATATCGTACACCTTGGGGACATCTAAATTACATACCATATGAAATATTCTTTTTAAGTATATTTACGTTTAGTACTTATGTTAAATTTTTTGTCGTAGAGTTGCGAAGTAAAACAGACTCGAGAATATCGTTAAGTGTAACGTTACAGTTTATATACACCCCGCAGCTGGTTTCAGGCCTCTTTTCATTTCTGAAAGGGTTTTAGAGCAAGTAAATATCCACCACGCTGCCCCAGTGCGTTTTTTTCATATTTCTCAGACATGCAGGTTTTCTCACGATGTTTTCTTCACCGCTGAGCACGAGTCATTGGTGCCGGCGTAGATCGAACCCAGGTTGCTCGCGTACTGTGAAATTTACAGCGAATACTAGCCACGGCTCAACAAATGGTTATTTAAACATCTCGTTTACGACAAGTATAAAATAAAGACTACAAAGAAGCGTCAAAAGCGCGAGAAGGTCTGGTGGTCGCAGGCCCGGGTACCAAGATTGACGGTTACGATAGTGTAGTCCCACCCCAATGATAGTCCCATGTCTAGCTGTAGACTATTGCGAAGTATCGAAAAATAGTGTCATGATGATATATGCTCCAACATAAAAAATATTAAGTACAACATTTTTTATATCTTATTTTAAGACACAATATTATGACTTATAAGTAACCTATGTTTGTTAGGAATTATCAAAAGAATGTTAATAGCGTAAATTTCACCAAAAAATATATCGTACAATTTATCTGCCTTTTGAAAAGATAAATCTTAATTTAGCCGGTATTTGAACCAACAACTGACTGATTCAGGTAGGCTGATATCTAAATGGTCGTTTTGCCGGTAGACAAAAACTCGCTAATGAGTCCATCCCGAGCGAGAGCTCCATTGATCCCAAGGCTTTTGTCTGACAATTTTTCTTCTTTCCGCACTTCTCAAGATGTACAATCACCGATCGATCCACGAATGTCGACAAAACGACGAATGCTCATTTATTAAGGAAATTAAATAAAATAAATTACGAGTCAATGTCAATCTCAATTGAAGTTGGAGGATTCGATTGAAATTATGTAATGTGAAAAATTTATTTGACATGCATTTATTTTACTAGAGATCCTGACTTTGCATGGGTGATATTTGGTTCTTGAAAACAGTGCCACGTAACAATTTGGTAATTAAAAAAATCATCAAAAACAATCCAACCCTTTAGGAGAAGTGACAAACGCACTTGTAGAAGAATTATATACATCACAACAGTAGGTATATATAACAACTTAATTTCCATCATATTCGAATTCGGTGTTCGAATCCAAAATCGGTGGCTTTTCAAAATGTTATAAATCAGTGTGTATGTTTGGAAGTTTTTTGATATGTAGAAATTTTTAATATAAAATAATTCTGTGCGAAAATCAAAATGATTATGAACTTAATCGAACACATTCGTGCTATACAATAAAGTATATGTAGAAAAAATGAAATTTGTGGAACATGGAACCACTACAATCAGTGCTTTTAATAGGTTGAGATGTTCCTTTACCACCAAGGAGTACCCCTGAGATGGTACCATCCATTAAACAATTATTGACGCTGCTATTTCATGCCATGTAAGTTAAAAATTCTTTCTCATATACCTCATTAAAATCAAGAAAGCAAACAAACTCTAATTTTTTTCGGATTCGTTTCGGACACATTCAAGTAAATAGCTATTAATTCCTTAATTACCATGCTTATTCAAGCACGGTAATCGTAGCAGCAATTAATTGGACCTTTATAGCGTTAATTCTAGCGATACTGATTCCCATTTTTTTATTTATCAGCTATACTTCAGTTCTATTAGTTCGAATTCAACGCGTATTTCCTTTCTTTCCAAACAGAGTACAAGATAATGTGCTCGAGTAGCGCTTGGCAGCTGCCAACAAGAGTCTGAACAAAAACACCGTCCCGATTAAACATGATGAACGTGCCTCGAGAAATAACCGTACTGTGCCACTAACGATGCCGAACACACTCACTATTCAAAACACAGCAGAATGAGCGTGATCCTTTTCCGGTCAAGTTTCGTACTTAATATTGCTGTAACATGACTCTAACCCGTAGAAAAAAGTATATTGAGAAGTTGTTTTTTCTTTTTCTTTTAAAGTATCCTCAAACTTCGTGTCGCATAGGGCCGCTGCTCTTAGATGGCTGAACTTATTAAGCACACAGGTGAGAGTTCCTAAATTTTGAGCAAACCGAACAAAGCATAAATGACAAACATAAGTTTCTTTAAAACAAATCCACCAGAACTTTATGATTTTTCGAGTAATCAAATGCACATTAACCTAGCTGTGGCTTCCACTTCACTAATTCTTTTAGTTGTGTCAAGAGTACAGTTACCTCGAGAGGCGCAGAGGGAGAATCTATCAAGATTAGTCTCGCGTTACAGTAATGAGCGGAGGAACGACGGTATCATCCGAGCCTCCTGACCTGAATAGGCGCATTATTAGGAAACATGGGCCGGCAAAAACTTTACATAGTTAAGGCTTCAGCCATCAGTAGTGTTTTTCTCCTTTCATACTAGTCATACGAAATAAACGACTTTCTCTTCTGAGGAATCTCTCGTGAGTCGTTGAGGTCGTTGAGGTATATGCATACTTTTTTATTATATATAAAGTACTACGGATGACAAACGAGAACGGTTGGTAGGACCCCTTTTCTGCCTATGAATTGTTATCAGCCTTACCTATTTCTGTCGCACTGCCGTATTCCGGTCTGAAAGTAACGGAGAGCCAATGTAGTTGCACGCTATGAGGCATTTTACCCCGTATATAATAACGCGTCTAAAGCCTTCTACGGTTGAAGTTGGTTTTAGGTGTCTACGACTCGCAGTAGCCACTTATCATCAGTTGGACTGTGAGTTCGTTGGTCACTTCAATCTTATAAAGAAAACTACTCGTCGAAATATTCCATTATAAACGAACTACTGATTGAAATAATTAGATTTTAACATTTAGAGATAGATTTATTTAAAACTCAAAAGAATTATACAATTCACTTAATGAGAAGTCACAAAATTCAATTTTTAAATGGGTTATAAGCAAACAGATTTATATTAAAAAGGAAGGAAAGAGTTTCGTGACATACAACTTCTTACTAGGACGTCTTTCACTAAGTCATGTCGATCTGAAATCGATTAATCTAAAATCTATTTATAGTTAAGCAACTGATATTTCACGTCAGTTTAGAACAATACATCGATTTGATAAAATGATTCAAAACCCTATTGAATCGGACTCAAGAACTAGCGATAAAGTTCCTACACTTTCGGCGGTATCGTAATTTTTGAATTTATTTAAATTTTTTGCTGTTGTCGGACGCAAACATAACCGGCCGCACTTGGTTGATAATTTAAACGGATCAAATAAATATTTATAGACGCATCCAATGATATCATTACTTAAATTTATTATAGAATGAGGGTGACAAACGAGCACATAGTCCAAAAAGTAGTAAAAGGATGTTGTAGCTCATAGACATAGATTAAGATTACGCAGTTGCGTTGTCAACCCTGACGACTAAGTTTCGTTTCCAGTCATAAGTTTCTCCGATTCTCTAAACTCACTATTCAAAACACACCAGCCTTGATCTGCTATTTTATGATGGTATCAAATAGGAACTGTGAGAGCGTGGTCCTACTCCGGCCGTGCCGATCCGTTTGTCTACAACTAATATAGCTGCAGCGTGGCTGTACCACGTATAATACTACTTATTACCACGTTTAACTTTCAATCATCTTTAAATTCCTATGCAGTCGTATGCACATTCATCCGTCAAATCCCGAGCGGTCGCGTACAACCGCAACCACCCACAACATTTTCAACCATTAAAACTTATATTTATAGACTACTTCTCAATAAAGAAGTTTGGCATTATAGAATTTATACTAAATTGTCTCTCATGTGGTCTAAACGAAGGTCAGTTACTCTCGTATTTTAGTTTTATTCTCCTATCAATTTACAACATATGTGTTCCATACGAAAATAGTGCAATTTTACGGTAGATTAAAAATTTAAAATTCATAAAGTAACTGACTCATGTTTGGACTATAGAATAGAGAGTTTCGTATAGATTCTATAATATTGAACTTACTTAAAGAAAAGTAGTCTATAAATATATGTTTTAATGGTTTGAAGTGCTGTCTGAGGGTGGGTGCAGTCGCAAGCGACCGATCGGGATTTGACGGACACATGCGACGCATGGATAAATCATTAAAAATACTTTATTGTATTTTGATAACTACATACAATTACAGGCAATTACAGAATTACGTTTCAGGTCTCTCCTACAGGAACGCAAAGTACCCAATCTCCGGCCACTAAAATATATCTATGCAAAAATCATTATAGTCAGTTGCTTCGTTGCTGCGTGGAAGAAGGACAAACCAATGAACACAATTTCGCGTTTATAATGTCTCTAAAACAAAAAAATTAATATTTGTTTGTTCGTATTTACTGCCATCCCGTTCTCCAGATTGCGGTTAAACTTTGTCAACGTATTGCTTACATTTACGCGACGGTTATAGGCATAGTTGGACCTAGTAAGTGGCGCTGTTGTAGAACTCAGATATCACCGTGAGAAACCGGGGCAGATCGGTAATCTTAATATATATAAATTACGTGTCACGTTGTTTGTCCGCGATGGACTCCTAAACAACTAAACCGATTTTGATCAAATTTGCACACCGTGTGCAGTTTGGTCCAACTTGAGATATAGGACAGTTTTTTTGCCCATGAGTGACCCATATATTTTTTCGAATTTAAGAATTTTTAAGAGGGCATAACAGGGTCGTCGAAAACGGCAGAACAACGTCTGCCTGGAAAGCTAGTAATAAATAAAATTAAGTTTTGCGGATTTTATAGCGTACTTATACTAACTTATTTTAAAATACGCATCTAATATATGCGATGAAATCCTTAAAAATTATTTTTATTTAAATGTGTAGCGTTAGCATAAACATAAGAAATAATAATGAGGAATTGTTAGAAAACATAAAGAATTGAGTCAGGAAATATTCTACGAAAACTTATTTTAATGTTACGGCGTAACACTTAGGGTGTCATATTTTTTTAAGTAAGTTAATGCTCCACTTCAGTCCCTTATGTATATTTAGCACGCGTGCCGCTGAATAAGCTAACCCTTGTCATATAAAATACATACGTCCTTAATAAATATTATTTTTCGGATACGAGATATAAAAAAAAGCAACGCTACCCCTTAAGAACGATCAAAACATTATAAAAGTTACAGATGATATCTACTATAGTTATAGGATCCGCTTAAAAAGGGTTTGTGTATATAAGTTTTTATAATGTATTTAAAACTGTTAAAAAATAAAATTCACATCCCGCGTGTCATTATATCATGTCTTAGACGGTAGCCATTGATTCGCGCAGTAAGCGGACGTGTTTACTCTTTACTTACGACAAATAAAATTCAAAATAATAGTGCTACATATTTCGAAACTTAATTGTGCTAAAGTATAATGCTGTTCTAAACAAAGTTTGTCCATGGAAAGAACAAAAATCGTAAACTATTTCATGTCCAAAGTGGAAATAAAGGCTGGGATTTATTGTATCTATGCAATTAATATAAATAAAAAATAGAAAAATTATATACCTACTATAATATACCTACATTATAAATAACACTTGTTGAAAGTCATTCTTATATTTAATTTACCTTTGATTTACTACTGGTTTCGGAAAGTACTAATCCATAGTGAGGGTCACGCGCATATAAACCGAGCGGAGCGATAAGCTGAGCAAGAAATATAGTAACACATACAACAACATGAGTGTCCATTGTTCACATACAACCAAATCCAGTGATAAAATGAATATTATTAGTGGGAATAGTAGTTCCCAGCCTGACCTGTGACAACGCAAAATGTGTAACAACGCAAAATAAAGGAAATTAAAGGATTGTTAAAGGGTTTTGGTAAATTCTAGACAGAAAACATTAATTCTATAAAAACGGATATCAAATCTATCAGTGAAGAACTTATTGATATGAAAACTAAAACGAATCTGATACTTGTTAAATATAATAACTCCATGTCTGAAATACAAAAACTAAGAAATACTGTCATTTATAACAAAGAAAAATAAAATGTATTGAAAATGATGTACAGGCTCTGAAGAGCCTTTACCATCAGAACTTCCTAACCGAAGTTCAAGAGCCTTTCGAAGCGTGGCAAGAATGTAATAATCACCGGCATTTTCGAACCACATTCAGAAAATATGGAAGAAAAAAGGGAAAACGATAGATGTGAAGTGAGGAAGGTACTATCAGGCATCTATCCACTTACCCCCCAACCGGGAAGAGTAATGCGCCTAGGCAAGTATGATGGAAAGAAAATGTGCCCACTAAAAGTTTGCTTTTCGACACCAGACGTAGCAAAAACCTTACTTAAATAAATCTAACTGCAAAGTAAGCAGTATAAAAATCTTCTCCGACCAAACACCTAACCAAAAACAAGAAATAGGAAACCTTAGATAAGAGTTAGGTCAGCGCAGAGAAAAAGAGCAAATTGAGTTAGATAATTCTAAAATATATAAAAGGAATACCCAAAATAATAAACCAGGAAACAAAAAACAGAACACCAGAGAAATACAATAACTAAAAATAAGGATAAATTTGTAACTCATAAATATCATGATAATTATGCCATATAACAATTACAAACAAAGCACCAAAAATTTTATACGCCAATATTCGCAGTTTGGTTAAGTCATGCAAACTAGATGAAATACGTTGTGTTATTGAATCACTTGAAACGAAAATTCGTGTTTTAATTATTACGGAAACTTGGATAAAAAACGATTGCAGAACACAGTGATTAAAAATACCAAACTATGTTCACTACTATAACTACAGAAAACATTCTAGAGGCGATGGAGTGTTTTTGTTCATTCATAAGGATTTAAAACATGAATTATTGGAGGATCAATTTGAAGACGGAAACCACTTTTTATATGTGCCGTATACAAATAGCTATTAGCAACTACTGAAGATTTGGCGGACCTAAGGTCCTTAAAAATCAGTACCCCTAATGGTGATATATCAAATATTAAGTAAATTTGAGAGTATTTTAACAGATTTTTCGCCACTATAGGCCCTGAAATTGAAAATAAAATACCGCAAAAATATCATAAAAAGTTCACACAAATACTTTCATACAACAAATTTAAAAACAACAACATAGAATTATCAAAATTAAACCCAACGACCGCAGACGAGGTACTGTAAATAATATAAGACTTAGATTCTAACGCATGTTTCAGTTTAGATGGCATGAATACAAGGGTTTTAGGGCAAGGAAGTGTCCGCCACGCTGCCCCAATGCGTGTTGGCGAAATTCACATGTCTTCGAAATATTTCTTTTTCTTTATTTCTCATACATGCAGGTTTCCTCACGATGTTTTCCTTCACCGCCGAGCACGTGGTAAATCAGCACTTAAAATTGCAATTAACAATTTCATTCGTGCTGGCGGGGATCGAACCCGGGTTACCCCCGTTCTGTTATATTTACAGAGAGTGTTAACCGTCTGAGCTACCACGGCTTAACGTGTATTAAAGACAATATAGCAGAAAACCTCGCAGTTTACTTTAATAAAGTGACGGCTATTTTCCAAATAGCCTTAAAACTGCAAAGGTTAGTCCTATTTTTAAAGCCAGACCCAAACGATTATCGACCAATATCGGTACTTCCAGTGATATCGAAAGTATTTGAAAAAATACTACATAAACAACTATATGACTACCTGAGTTCTATTGATTACCTCTATAAAAAGCAATATGGCTCCCGTCCAAAGTCTAACACTATATCTGCAACTATCGATGTAGTAACCAACATAAGATTTAATATTGATCAGAAAAACTTGCATTAGATATTTTTACTGACCAAAAAAGGCTTTCGACACAGTCAGCCATGACATCCTGTTTTTAAAACTAAAAGACATAGATATCACGGGAAAGGCAAATGATATTTTGAAATCGTATCTTTGTGATAGACTACAAATTTTCAAAATTAATAATCGGCAAAGTAGCCTCCAAACCGGTTATTTGTGGCGATCACAGGGATCAATATTGGGACCCCTTCTGTTTGTTAATTATGTAAACAACATATATGAAACTGGACTAAAGAGAGATATCACTTTATACGCCGATGACACCAGCCTCTTCTACTTTGGTCACTCGTTAGACTCAGTTGTATATGAAACTCAGCGTGACTTACACATATTATACACCTGTCAAACTTATTTACAATCAATGCCTTAAAAACGAAATACATAATGTTCACAGCAAAATATAAAAAAAATTGAAAGGCACAACCCTCTTACTACTGATGGTAAAAAATTAACCAAAGTTAACAACGAGACAATTTGGGCCTTGTTCTTGACAGTCGGCTTAATTGGAAACAACATATTGAAAAGATCTATTGTAAAATCTACTCTTTAACAGCCGTACTAGCATGGGCAGGAGACAAAAATTTTATCTCTCGCTACCGAAACGAGACAAAATTGTCTTATTCCTATGCCAGAGTTTTATCCACCCTGCGAGCGTGGGCCCATAGTGGATATAATATTCATAGTAGATAAAATGGAAAATAAACTTATCCCCGCGCGTACAAGGAAGCAAAGAGGAACGCCTCGAAACTGTGACGCTCCCGGAGTTAAAAATTCGAAAAGTGGTAAAAAGTTAACGGATTTCAGTGTTCTTAGTGTTACCATTTGCGTATTAACTAGACGCATCTAGTAGTGTAATTTTTTTAGCCGCAAAACAGTTTTCTGTGATTTAAAAAAACTGTTTTTTCTCATATTTATAAACATTAAATCGCATGCCGTGCTTAGTGGCCACAATCTGCTATTTTTTAGTAATTTTCGTGCGCCACCTGGGGACACATCATCCTCCAAAAATCTGGAAATTTTGGATACAAAACACCTGTGTTATTAGAGGAAAACCGAAAACCATGGAGTTGGTGATTTCGCGAACCAGTAGTCTGCGGCTGGAATTGAAGGTGTCAATTGCGGCGTCTCGGAAAGTTCTTTGCGTAAATATATGCATCATCACCTCGGAATACTTTTGCAGTTGGTGTCCCACATCTTTTAAGTTTGGACTCTAATAACTTTTATATTTGAGTGATGACCCTCCTTCTTTTTTTGTATGTAGAAGAAAATCTTATGGCCTTACTGTGGGTGAAATTTAA
>DWHP01007686.1:0-10847 GCA_018247895.1 Parnassius honrathi
TGAATGCTAGAGATATTTGTAGGCGTAATTGTGTATTTATTGTTTGTCTATGTGTGAGAGCTACGACCTGGCGACACACGTCCCGATACTAAAAGACAGTAGAAGGCATTTCTATTGTCTTATTATTTAGATTTCTGTGGTTAGAATACTCTGCACCCTTTTCACAATTCTGAACGATCCATGTGCTCCCAGTATCTGAAATCTAAATTTCAGTACCTGGGAGATTCTCATAATTGTTCTCTCCGCTCTTCGGCTAATCTTAAGTTGCTCACTCCTTTACAGCGTACTGGTTATTTATCTCACTCTTTCGCCCTCACGGCCATCAGACTCTGGAACGACATTCCTCTTGACATTAAAAAAGCTCCCAACAAATTCGTTTTTAAAAAGCGAGTCCGTAAGTATGCGACGAAATCGTTGCAAGTTTGAACTAACACAGCTCTTATTTTCGTTTATATGTCATATTTGTTCTGACATAGATAATATAATTTAGACGTACGTATTATATATATAATACGTACGTCTAAATATGACTGACTAATATGACGTGCAATAAAACAATTGAATTTGAAAATTGATTTCTCATTTTTTTAATAATATAGTATATCCAAGGATATGAAAACCCACGTCTCTCTATACCTATTAGTACTTGTCATACTTGTTGACACTTGAATATCTGACGCAATCAAAGAATTGCGTAGAAGCATTTGAATGAACGAGGTACACTAATATTTACTAATATTTATGGACTGTGAAAAGGTCTTTATTGAAATAGGTGTCTAGATCTAATATTGACTGACCTTACAAAATATTGACACTAACGTTGAAGTACGGATAAAGGGCGACATGTTCTCAGTGCACATTGCACAATTACATAGTAAATACTCATATTCCTGATGTAAGTATTCTAGGTTCATGAAACTCTCGTATAACTTTTTGTCTGTTATTATTTTGCTAAATCTAACTAACTATATAAATTTGTGTAATAAATATATGTAACCAGACTATGAGGGTATAAGTTGAACTTATTTGTTACGCAGATCGTTACAGTGTCATCATGTATTGTTGATGGGTTGTGGTCTTTATCCCCAACTAGAACCAGTCAGCTTTGGGGAGGCAGTGTCATCACCATTGAAAAATTGCTGTTTAAATTGCTAAATTGTTATTTTTCGGTTTCTAGTGCATATAAAAGATAATGTATATACACAATACAACGCCCCAGTGCTGTATTCTTATGAAACTGGACTTAGTGAACGCAAATTAAAAAATCCACTGCACTGGACTGCATCTTATGTGAATAATATTTCACTTACTGAGTAAATATGAGATGTCCACGATCTCTACCTAAATAAAAAGGTGTAGGTATTCAAGTTTCTTAAAGTGTCATTATGATAGTAATCGTCCAATAGACATTATTATCATAATAGGTTAGGTATGTAGTACTGAGACATCGTGATTGTAATGTGTGTGCTGAGGGTAATTAATTGTTACCCCGGGCTAGACTAGAAAGTCTAACAAGGCTTTTTTTATAGGATAGGGTGACACACGAGCACACAGTCCACCTGATGATAAGTGGTTACTGTGGCCCATAGACCTCTACATCTATTCTCGATTACGAATCAAAATGCAGATGCGTTGTCACTCATGAGGACTTAGATGGAATGCCTCGTTTCCAGTAAAAAAGGTCTCTGGTTCTCTACACTCAGAGGAGCATTAAGCTACTATTTGACGCTGGTATTCAAAGGTGATGGAGAGGCCCGGTTGCGTTTCGAACCAACATCACGGGATCCGTTGTATATGCTGACAGTAATCATTGGGTTTCGGTGTTTGGGTTCTTTTCGTTGCAACCGCAGCAGAAGATATCTTTGAACATTTTTTCCACGATAAAACGAAGTATAGGAAAGCTACCTTCATAAGGGCTGCGGAAGTGAGCAACACAGAGTAATTTTGTATAAACATTGTACAAAAACATTTCCGTAGACCGGACAAAGGGTGAAGAGATGAACGTCGAAGGATTTTAGCTGGTAGTGACCCTGTAGCTCCCGCAACAAACAAGGCAATGTAAAGTTACAATCTACATTCGTCCCACAGGTGGGCACGCGCCTCCTCTCATCTCTAATAGGGTATGAGGGCAAATAAAAGTCCCCCGTGTTGCTCCAATGACTTGTGACGGACTTCACATATCTACGAAAAGATGTTTTTTAATTTCTCAGACATGCAGGTCTCTTCTGAATGTTTTCTGGATGTTCTAATGTGTTGGAAAGAAGTAATAAAGTTGTCAGTAAAAAGAAAAAACACAAGTGGCAAAATTAAAAATTTTGTACAACCGACTTCAATATAAATAAAATGAGAACATCATCAATTTGAAGTCAATTAAATACACATTATTATGGATAACTCAAAAACTATTGGTCAGATTTTGATCAAATTTATAGGGGACCACGTGAAGCACATGCACATATGAAAATCTCCAGCTTTCAAATAAACAAAGAATCATCAAAATTGGTTCACCTAGAAAAAAAGTTCTGAGGTAAAACGCATTAAAAGTACAGTCGAATTGAGTATCTCTTCCTTTTTCTTTTAGTCAGTTCAAAATAAAATTACGCTTTTTAATAATTATCATTCATCACGACCATTACAGCCCTTCTCAAGTCCACTGCTTGAACATAGGTCAAGGAATGCCACAAATGACGGTCCTGAGCCACGTGCATCCATCGACTTTCTGCATGTCTTACCAAGTCGTCACTTCAATTAAGGGTAGGCGGCTGGCCAACTGACGTAGACGCATTTAAAGGCGCCAATCGAGACACAAGTCTGTTTTTCACTTTCGGAGAGCAAACGAGGGATCCATCGACAACAAAGCTTCCTCACTCCAAAATGTTGATGTAGGGTAGTGTGAATGCTCCCTGAACTAATGCCTACGATCATTTCGTTGCCCGTATATGTAATTCGTGAGTCTTCTTGCACCAATATTTCAGTAGTTCATACATTTTCTGCCGTTACTGCTGTTTGCGCGGCCCTGGTTTTTTGACCATCTTTAAGATTAATTTTACGCCTTTTGAATTCAGCAAACCATCTAAAAATTGTTGCACGTAATGGAGCTGAGTTCCCTAATGCTGATGGTAACCGTTGTAAACTTAATTGTTCGGTTAAACTATATTTAAAATCATAATAGCTCATAGTGCGCAAATGTTCATGGTTAAGGTCTATCGTTTTAAATGAAAAGCGCGGCACGTGTTGCAGGAAAATTACTATTATTAATATTAATAGAACTTTGTTTTTCTTTAATATTGAGCAATTGGCTTATGGAGTTCAATTTTTAAATTAATTTGCTTTTTAGAAACATATAACACGAGTTGAGAACACAAACATAAGTTTTGACTAATCAGTCTATTAGTTAAGGTAAAGTACACAATAAAACTTGTACTTTGTTGTCATGACTATTATTGGTTTTTAATATAAAACGAACGAAAGTGTAGCGAGCGCGAGGGAAGGGTATAAGTACAATGACAAATTCCTCACGGTTGATATTTGTATTTGTCGCTTGAAGTTTATTAGGTAATAGTTTTGGCTATCGATCATATAATTGTGTCACAATTCGTGAATGATATAAGTAGTACATGTGTGATATCCTGGTTTATTATTTTTTTAAGTATACCAGTACTGCTATCCTAATTTCACTATAAATATCAAGCGTGTAATTAGCATTTTTTGGCCGGTATATGACCGGTATAACTTTTCCGATAAAAAGATATGTAGGAAAGCTAACTAGTAACATTTCCACATTTTAATTCTTAATGGAGGATAGAGGTAGATGGTGGGCCACAACACAACCGTAACAGACAGAGTTATTTTCGCATTTATATTACTAGAATGGATATTTTTAAAACCTTTTGTAAAATCCCTATAAAGGATAGATAATGACGAGATATTCCAGCTCCTACAATACAATCATACCTGTATACTAGCCAGCAGTTGTTCCTTGTCTATCCACAGAATAGAGTTCATGTCACTGGTGTCCAACGCAACTATCGGACGGGTCTCGTTGGCGGGACACGTGATCGCTCCGGACACCGATGTTCCACCACCGAAGGGAATTATCACGAAATTGTTCCGCGATGCACACTGCACTATTTGTACAACCTGAAATTAATTTGTTAGGGATTCAGATTTTCGGAAATTTACGAACGGATAAATTTCTATACGAATTGATGAATTTATAGAAGTAATAGTTAAGTTTAGACGTTTAAAAAGTGTAAGTCTGCGATTTAGAAACATAGCATAGCTTTCTGGCGTAGTCTTTCGGATTTTCAAATTGAAATAGCAGTGGGCTGGTTACATCTGCACAGAAGTGACAACCTTTAGAAAAGACGTGTCATGGAGTGCAGACCATGTCTAGGCAAACGTAATGTGTGAAGCGACGGCTAAATAGCGCGCCTAGGAGAAGGGGTTAGACCAAGCAGATTGCAGCAGGCTAATGATAACGATGATCGTGATGATGATAATTTATAAATACAGGCGTTTGTATGTCATTGAATTCGTGGTTTTGATGATGGTTTGACGAAAAGGTGATGGATTCTGTTACATCATAATGTTAAGTGAGACTTCCCCGGACTTTTAGTTTTCGCTATGACGGTTGTGATATAGGCAAATTGTTCAGTATCGTAAAATGTGGATAAGTGCATAGAAAATAAGCTAGACCTCGATTTTTTCTGTCCATCGTTACCGACACACATCACGTTGTTGTAATCAAAAATACGGCGACTTTATGCTTTATTTTATATTAAATTGTAATAAAGAAATGCTAATAGGTAAAACAGTAACTTATTATATATTTTATACCCTTCTATGTCACTTATATAAAATTATATAAGTAAGATGAATGTAACGACACTACTTAAGTTAAAGTCCATCAAGCCGTTAAGACTAGAGAACGTGCCAAGAAATAGACATAATTACAACATATATAATCTGTTCGCTTAGGTTCGGTCACCTTTGTGTTGCGCTGCCCTGGCACGTGTCGCATCTTGTCAAAGGTGCCGTTGTGCCATCAAAAAATGTGCGAGAACCCGCAGGAGAATTTGGCATTTTAATACAAATTGCCGCGCCTTAGTGAAAGGTTCTTTGCTCCCTAGCTTGTGTTTATAATTTATATTCTTAATTATTACAATAACCATAAGAATAAAGTAGGTACTATATTTTATTATTCAACAAACACAATAAAAAAATAAAAGCAAAATAATAAGTGCGCCTCCAGGTGTACCGACACTATCTTAGTGAACAGACTATACACACATTATATACTCCCGAAAAACAATCCCTTCTTTCTGTGTCAGTTGGGGTAAAAATAATATAACTCTACTAACTTGATCATGACTCTCTGGCCATATCACAGCATCGGGTATCCTCGGGAAACTATTTGTTCTTAAGAGCGTCATATCTTTAAGTGTTTGTCCGTGCGCCCTGATAAGTCGATCCAATCCGTCCACACTAACGAGAGCAATATTCTCCAACTCCTTCTTAATGTTTGCCGGTAGTCTGCTCTCTGCGTACGCGGTCGGTATTTGCGGAATTTTCGGTGGTTTTGTAATGTCTATATTAAAATACTCATTCACCCAACTTATAAAATGCGGGAGAAATTTTCCCCCGATTAAGTACCTGAGGAAAAGATAAATGGATTACTGATTACACATTTTTTGTTTTCTCAATGCATTGGAGTATTATTTAATATTATCGTTACAGGTTATCGGTACACGTTGGGTCTACATTTTAAATGCAAACTTTTTTTTAAATTTACATTAATGTCCAGGCATATACGTCTCGCGGGCAATAAGTAAGAACATTTTAAATTGATATAAAATGTTGTACTGAAGTTAACTATTTAAATTTAATGTCCACGTTACACCTATACGGGTAGTTGTTGAGAACACTACGCTCGAAGGTATTAATGAGTATGCGCAGCTTGGACAAAATGTCTGTTTAGGTTAGTCCAATTTCAACCAAAAGGTCATCCAACGAATCCATGTAGGCTGGGCTGCGTTCAGAGGAAACTGCGACGAATCTTCTTGTCTGATATTCTTCAAAATCTTAAGACGAAAGTGTACCACCAGTGCGTTTAGCCAGAAACTGAACTAAACGTAGTCTATTACTGCTAGTCGTATGAGGAAGTTCAAAGTCTCTGCATGCGATAAAAAGGGTGCTCGAAACTGTTCTGCGAGATAAAGTCTGTAACGAGGAAATCCGCAAAAGAAGACAAGAGAACGAATAACCGACAACCAAAGGGAAGAAAGGTTCTCGAATGGCAGCCTCGTACTGGCGGGTAGAGTTGGGCTACTTACACTAGAAGAAGTGACGACGTTGTAGTTTGAAAAGGACTGTATCACGTTGAGAACTGTTCACAGACAGATGATAATATTACTGATTGATATATTATATGACTTCTCTAATCGTTTTATTGTAAAAACATTTCATATACTATGTAAAAATAAGTACTATAAAATCATTGTGTTCCGCGTATATCATAACTTTTGACACATATACGTGAAAAATACCATCAAGTTATGAAAATTTGGATAATTTCAGGGAAAACAAAAAAATGGTAGTGTAAATTTATGTTCTTGATACATCCACGGTGTATGTGTAAGTGCTAACGAAACACCTACATGTAACATGGTTAGGAGCGTTTCTAGTACACGCAGGATTAGTGATGTGAAATTTAAGGATTATTGAAAAAGAAAATTACATTTATTAGTTACCGTGGAATTCTATACAAAAATAAATTATAGTCGTCATAAATAGTCCGAACTCAGTATATACCTGGTGTAAGTAACCGAAGCTCTCTTGTGCTGGTCCCAGAGGTCTCTTGGTGTGTGTACGTGGAGGTCATTTGTGTGAAATTAAAACACTAAACGGCTTATATCAGGAATATGTATGGTATATATAGCATAGGGTCAACTAAATCAAATTTGAAAAGATCTAAGGGTTAAATTTTAACGAAGACTAGCACTCAAATATTTGCCCCATTTTATACAAAATTTTACACATGAGAGATTTAAAATGCAGCTAATAATCAATCAACAGTCTACGATCTAAGGATATTCGGAGACAATTTTGTGAATTGTGTATTGACTCTCGATCCTAGTATCATAACTTTTATTTTTGACCATTGTTGAATAGATAAATATTTGTTTATTTTTGGTTTCTTAATTTAAGATATTCTTTTGTCTTTTTCACCAGTAATTTCATACCATTAGCAAATATTCATACAGTTAGAGGTATCTGAATCTGAACTATAAAGAGCAAAAAATAAAGAACTTTGAAGAATACCTCGTGCCTGCAAACGAGGATAAAAAAACAGAAATGTAGGTTTTAGCGAATTTAACTTGGTAATGATCGTGTAGGAAATTATCGAAATATTTTTTTTTAAATTTGCAATTAATGATTTTAAAGAAAACCAACGTTGTACATCACTGTCATATGACAAGGTTATGATATGTCGAGGCATATTTCATTTTAAACGTCCACTTTACTTTGACGTTATTATTTGATTTAGCGATTAGCTGAAGGCTCATAACGGATTGTTGTCGCTATATATAGATGAGGGCTAAAATATGTCAATGGAATAGAATAGAATTATTATTATTAAAAACTGATTACTATGTAATTTCTTTTCATAGAATAAGGGTAAAAAACGAACACACAGTCCGTCTTATGGTAAGTTGATGCTGTGGCCCATAGACATCTACATTTAACATCGATTAAGAATCAAAATGCGGCTGCGTTGTCACCTCTGAGGACTAAGATGGAATGCCTTGTTCCTCTCTTTAGTAGAAAGGGTCTCAGGTTCTTAACACCCATCAAACGAAACATAGCAGCATTATCCTGCTATTTTACGCTGGTGTTCTGTGAGAGCGTGGTCCCCGGTAGAGCCGACCCATTCGTGCTATAACCATAATATAGCTGTAGCGTCGCTCTCGTGTTTTACTTTTACCACTGGTTCGGAAAAAAACCTCTGTCCTGGGAAGAACCAGCAAGAAACCAAGCGGTAATTTTTACGGGTTCCGTAGTTAAACAACGAGGAACCCATATAGTTTCGCCATGCCCGTCCGTTCGTCCTCGGTTTTACTAAGATACCCTACGTGCTACAAATCGGTAATTTGGTATAGCTATAGATATTAAAGTGTGAAATAAAATTTCAAATAACCATTTTTATTTTCGGTAACAGGTGTATGGAAAATGACTTTTTTGCCCGTCTATTCCATCGTGTGGGGTAGATCTTTAAAAAACATTGCAGGTATGGAACAACATTTTTTTCGATTCTTAGGTCCGTTTACGTAATATTTAGATTTAAAGTGGTATTTTTCATTAGAGTCGTGTATAGTAGGAAAACTATCACAGCTAAGAAGAATTAACAAGTTAAGGAGTAACAGTCGACCAACTCATAAAATGCATTTGGATTAGTAAAAATTACAACTCCATAAAAATGATCTAAAACTAGCTGTATTATAACTTTGACTTATATATTTTTTTTTAATTATTTGACATTTATTTTATGTATCTAACATTTTATTAATAAATATCTAATATTATATATCTAATATTTTATATTTATTATTTGATATATCAAGTTTTAAACTGTAAGAAATAAATAATTTATTAAGAAAACGACTTATATGCGTTACATTATAGCTTTACTTTTTTCTTTGCGGGATAGGCAGAGAGGATCACTCCTACTTACTTACTTTTTTGTTTATTTTTTTAGTTGGTAGTTATTATAAACCTCATTCAAAGTATTCGTACAATCATATAGCTTCGTATAGTTTTATTCGTGGTACCCTTGGTCTAGTTTATAGTTTAGGGCAGTGGTGGTTTACAGGAAGGTTCCTTACGGTCGCGGCCGGGAATATATAGATAGATAGTCCACTATGACCATTTTTTTCGGATTTAGTATGTGGAAGGGACGCCCTAGACGAAAGTTTATCGACCAAATTGGCGGTATTTTGAAAATGGGTCACATTAGGATTACTCTTAACCAACGAGCGTTTATGCGCATGGATGTAAAGGAGGCGAGAGAGGTGTGTCAAGACCATGCCAAATGGAAGTCCGTAGTCCCTGCCTACCCCCTGGGCGACAGGCGTGAGTGTTTATGTTTTTATGTTTATGTATGGTATGTGAATGATTTCATGAAGATTGTAGTTGTGAGTGTAATAAAAAACTTTTCTTTTTTATTACACTCACAACAACTTAACAAAAACTTAAGTTTTTTATTTTTTGAATACCATTCCTTAGAACAAGTCCTTCAGAACCTTCTTACCATCGTCCTGTATGGACCCCTTTTAGTCGTTGTAGCGGTCAAACTGCGATACTCATTATCAAGAAAGCCCCTTCTAAGTTCACGTGTGGTGACGCGCAACTACGGAACCCTACCTCTATTTTACCCCTAACTCTACATTATGCGTGGCCCGACACGCATAATGTAGAGTTAGGGTTCCCGTTTTTTAAAGCATATCTAACGATATAATATTTATACAACTGTTATGAAAACATTTGCAAACAGTATTTTTTTAATAGAATAAGGGTGACAAGTGAACACACACACACCCCTGAGGACTCAGATGGAATGCCTCGATTTTAGTAAAAAAAGGGCCTACGGATCTCTACACTCACTATACGAAACACAGCAGTTATAACCTGTTATTTTACTCCGGTATTCTGTGAGAGCATGGTCCTTCCCCGGTCGAGCAGACTCATTCGTGTTAGGACCATAATATAGCTGTAGCGTGGCTCTACCACGCAAAGAAGCATGGTAACGATCACCTTATTCCGGGGTTATTATCAACCATGTACTCTTTAGTAGTATAATGACCCTTACCAAACAATTTTTTCTTAATAAATATTATAAATGTTGTGATAGATAAGCTCTGCATATTTTCTGGGACTGTTGTAAAAGTGTATACATTGCCCCATGACGGAATTACTGACACTTTGGAGTCGAGTAATTAGTATAATTAACTATGCTATTTACAGAATTGAAATCACTACTTTTAATATGTAATATCACAGATATTATATATTAAAATATTCTTGATAAACAATTTTTGTTTTTGTATACAAACTTTACACTTTCGTAAATATATTAAAGGCCAAAGTTAATATCTTTATTTCTTTGAATTTTTCTCTAACGGATTCCTTCGGACGTAGGTTATAAATTTCCCTTATGGCTCTTTTCTGCAAAACATAGTTTCAATTTCAGTTGCATTAGTATTACCCCATAGCAAGATTCCACACGACATTATGCTATGGAAATAACTAAAATAAACTAATGTACCCGTTTCGACTCATGTAAGGCCTCTTAATCTTTTTTACAGCATATGCTGCAAAGCTAAGTTTCCTAGCTAGTTTAGATATATATATAAAAAAAAAACAGTTGATTCAACAAGGCACAGTTCCTCCTCATTTAAAAGTAAACTGTTATTCACAACTAAAAGCACAATGACGTGGTGATTTTATTACATTTCGTTTTATTACCGTTCAAAAGCTAATTATTGACGTTAAACCAGTGTAATATTTTGATATAGTATTATTCACTTCGTCATATTTCAATAGTTGCCTTTTAGATCGGAAAATCAACGATACACATCAGCAAATAAAACTATATCATGATTATTCCCTATCAAGTAAGGTAAGTCATTAATATAATAATAATAATAATAATAACCGAAATTATTCCTGTAGTCGTCTCTGCAAATGGGCTAATCCCAGTCAGCCTCTCGGATCATCTGAGGCGACTGGGACTCCGTGACGGACCGCTCCGGGCTCAAATGCAGAAGGCGGTGCTCCTCGATACCGCC
>DWHP01007687.1:0-10846 GCA_018247895.1 Parnassius honrathi
CGTGCTTTGTGGCATACCTTGGGGGAGGCCTATGTTCAGCAGTGGACTTGTGAAGGGCTGTAATGATGATGATGATCTTCCTGATTATATCATCAAATAATAAAAATCAACGCCTGCCATCAATTTGGCAACCGCAGATTATTTTGAACTATTATCATTTTGTACCGGATCCAACGATTGTCAGGACATACAACCAAAGAGTATAGTAATCTCTGACGACCGACATTATCGAGCGGGTTTCACAGATCGACTGTGTACTGGAACCCGAAATGATCCATTTGAATGGTCGACCCGAATGACCCAGATCGTAAGACGAATCAATACTTGGATGATCGCATCACTATAAATGAATGAATAATACATGTCTACTCTGTCTCCTCTCTCTGAGGCGACAGAGACTGCACCACAAGATGCTCACGGATCACAGTGTACTGGAACCTGACGAAATCCATTTGAATGGTCAACCCGAATGACCCGGTTCGTAAGACGAATCAATACTTGGATGATCGCATCACTATAAATGACTGAATAATACATGTTTACTCTGTCTCCTCTCTCTGAGGCGACAGAGACGGCACCACAAGATGCTCACAGATCACAGTGTACTGGAACCTAACGAAATCCATTTGAATGGTCGACCCGAATGACCCAGATCGTAAGACCAATCAATACTTGGACGATCGCATCACTATAAATGAATGAATAATACATGTCTACTCTGTCTCCACCCTTTGAGGCGACAGAGACGGCACCACAAGACTATTAAGGGGTAATATATATTGATAACTTAATGTCACAGTTACCATTACATCTTATTAAAGTCCACTGCTGAACAGGGCTCCCCTGTGGGTTGCCTCATATTTGCCAAAATTGCCACTCTTGGAAAGCGGGTTGGCAACTGTAGTTTTTTATTCTAGTCGTTCTTAGGAAGACGCTGCTTCCCATCGCCTAGTTTATTTCCCTCTGTCGCGTCTTACGACACCCACGTGGTGATATGGGGTGGTGGATATTCTTACACCGCCACTACACGCTTAATCGCAATCGCTAAGTGGTGATCGTTTCATCAGTGTTTATTTAACTAATTTTCAAGTGTAATTTTATTTATTTTGCAGACGCTACCAATAGAGCACCTGTACACAAATGTTCGCAAATGAGAATGCTTCAGGTGAAAATTAAGTGTCTGGAGACCGAAGTGAAACGTTTGCGCACAAAATTGTCCAAGTGTCGATGCCACAAGTGAATAAGTGAAGTCCCAGAAGGGTTTTGAGACTGCCATTGTTGTTAATAACAAAAATATCAAAGACGATAGATGAAGTGATGATGATGATCACTAGATGGAGTGACGACACTGGTTGCTAAGGACCGTGCTTTGTGGCGTTCCTTGGGGGAGGCCTGTGTTCAACAGTGGACTTACGGAGGCCTGTAATAATAATGATATAAGAAAGAAAACAACTTGAGAACATTTGTATGACAAGATTAAAAATTCTAAGACATGCGAGATCATCATGAGATGGGGAAGCCGCTGTGAGACGTATACAAAACGTAAATTATAATGTTACGAGCTTGGGGCTCAAAACAATAAAAACTGCCGATTGAATTACCAAAATTGGTATTTTAATTACAGAACACTAATTACAACTTCAAATTACACTAATAACAAAACACAATTGTACTGCTGATTACTTTAGTTCGCAGTTGTATCGCTTCGAAGTATTCGCTTGATTCGCCAGTTCAATTCTGACTCGGGTCGGGCTCTCTACCGGTCTTATATAGAGCCTCGGATAGTTTCAGAACCTTCTACTGTTGAAACATCTAGAATGTTCGGGTACATACCGGTCCCGACTGACTAGGTGTCGACAGTTCTAGAAAGTTCGTCCATAGGAAGGGTCTTGACTCTCCTATTTCTGTTACTCGATACTAGAAGGCGCTAGTGGTAACTAATGTCGCCATGTAAAATATGGCCGACGTATCTTGGCGAGTCTGAACATAGGCTCTGCGAACTTTAACGCATGTACACTTGTGAAGAAAACTGTTATTGTAATTTTTTTTAATATACCATAAACACACGCATGTCACCCTGCATACATAAACACTCGTACATACCAATGTAGGAATAAAATTTCGCTAATAGTGTGACCAATTAGTACGAATAAAATAAATCTCAAAAAAACACTGGAGACAGAAACCTACAATTTCGATACCTCACCTTTCGATAATGACAGATTTTTATCATAAACATACATTATTATTTACATTGAATACTTTTTATATATTTACACTTATTACTATTTAATCACTGTCGCTGAGGGGGAAATCCCTAACATAAAGTCGTCGGCTCCTTGCGTACCATGTGAGGTACGTGGCATAGGTTCATCATCGTAATCGTCGCTCTCACTTTCCGAATCTGAAGCTGTATTAATGATGAATAACTGTTCCGTCATTTCGTCAGTAATATGGTCGCTCTTCCTATATTCATCTTCGACCTCTGGCATTTTACGTACGCACGTAGCGCTCCATTCTTCTTGACCTATTAAATTAACTTTTTCCTGTATGAGCTCCATTGTCCGGGTTGCGTTCCAGTCGACGTTTTTATCGGCTACGTGCCCTTTAATGGCAGGTCACGCCATCTCGATGGCGTGTAAATCGGAATGATATGGGGGTAAACGAAGTACATCGTGGTTGTTGTTTTTAAACATTTCGTCTATTACATATCTTTTATGCACGTCTTTGTTTTTTTTTTATTAGATCGTAAAGTTGTGGTTCACACACGTCCTTTTCATATACCCTTTTCTTCTAACCATGATTCACGATTTTTGCTTTCTTGTCATTAGATGTAGGAGCAGGATTCATAAGTTTGTTGTATGGAGCATTATCGATAACCACCACCGAGTTAGGGCTCAAATTTGGAATCGGTTGGGTCGGTAACCATTTCTCATAATTTGTGAAATTCCTGTCATGATGATAGTGTCCGGTTTTGATTCCAGATTTGAACTTTAGTAGGGCGTTCCGCTGATCTTTTGATATCGGGCGCTTTAGTCCTTGAACGGAACCATTTGACCACGCCTTACCTTTTGTATGTGATGAGTGGGCGTACGGCTCTTCAGTGAATACAATTGGTCGCCCTTCATCCCTGTATGTTTTCATTACCTTAAAGTACAAGTAGGGTAACCAGGCCTAAAAATGCAAAATCCTGTCTGACATGTCTAAACATCCTGATTTTGAAAAAAAAAGTCCGGTCACGCACCTGCATTAAATGAAAATCATAGTATTTAAGTACGTTTTTATTTACTTATATTATTTAGACCCATGTTTTTGGTTGCTAGCAATCGCATGTAAAAAGTTGTTTTTTTTTGTTGTGTTCAGAAAATTCTTAAACAGGCAGAACTCTTCAAATAGTTTTACGTCATCTACAGGAATTCTTTTGTCCCTCAAAAATACTAGAGCATCTATTTTTTCAAATTGTAGATCCTTCTTTAAACACATCCATTCGAAGCATTTTAAGGATTGTAAGGGTGTTATCCAAAGGTTTATGTAGTTGATACATTCTTCGTACATTTATTTTATTTCGCTATTTATCTGCGTTTCGTCAGCTGAGGTAATATTGTGTTTCTGAAAAAGCTCTCGTACTTTCAAAGGAATGAAATTTTGCTCGATTCTTTGATTGAGCGACTCTGTCGTTCCATTTAATGCACTGAGGTTTTCGGCGATTGAGTTTTTCTCTTTTTCTAGCGAAGCAATCCTTTTGTGAAATATAGCCATTAGAGAATGCGGATAGAACAAATATATCTCACTAGTTTCATTTTCGAAGAACTTTTTTATCAGAACACAGGTACTTTTGTGAAATATAGCCATTAGAGAATGCGGATAGAACAAATATATCTCACTAGTTTCAGTTTCGAAGAACTTTGTTACCAGAACACAGGTACTTTTTCCGTCGTTGTAAAATACTCCTTCAATGGCTCGTATAGTTTGAGAATCCTTTCTGTAGGTAGAAAAAGACTAAGCCATGTTGTCTTGCTGTGATAAAGGAATTTTTCATAGTTTATATCTATGTAGCTGCACAACTGTTTTAGCTTTTCTGTTCTTATAGTGTATACCGAAAAATGATTACAGATTTTCGTCACCAACGATTCAACGTCAATGTCTAACAAATCGGTTGCGTGGCGTATTGCATTATGTAAAATACGAGCAGGACATCCAACATCTACTATACCTTGCTCTAGGTTCCGGTGCAAATGGGTGATAACGTTATTTCCCTCGTTTCGTGTAACACCTCCAAAGTCGACATTAGTATTATCACCCATAAAAGAAACACATTTACCTTTTAAATTGTATTTTTCAAGAGTTGCAAGCAAGTAATTTGCAATAGTCAGCAAAGTCTCATTTTCCAAGGATGTAAACTCAAGCATTTTGCTTTCCATGCTAGTCTCCCAATCAAACTATTGAATGATTATCGGAAATATTTTATCAGCGTTGTGGTTATTGGCATCGGTTGACAATCCAAAAAACACAATGTCTTCTAGTTTTTCAAGAAAAATTTCGATAGTATACGGCGCAATGACATTATTTATAATAGCCTCTGTTTAGGTCCTTGCGCAGGCTAGATTTTTTGCCAAATCAGAATCATGAAATCGCACGTTTAATCAAACATAGAAATAACTCAAAAATCGGTTATTCTGAGATTTAATCATAAAACGCACTAACTCAACGCGAAGAACACGCGCGTTCAAACAGCCGTTCGAATTGAACAAAATCTGAGCGAAATGGAAGGTCGTCCGTCTCTTTCTGATTAACGCGTCCTGACAGGTTGAAACCAATAAACAGAGATATTCGGTCTTGTGTCAGTGGTCTAGAGACTAGGATCCCGTTTCAGTCAATTGAATAATGCAACAAGCCGAAATAATTCTATGCATTATTAACAGGTGAGTAATTTTCCTGGTTTTATTTATTCGTATAGCGGTACTATTCGGACTTATTTCACTTTATTACAAAAATTTGTTTGAGTTTCACTGATCCTATTTCGTGTTATTACAGTTTAGTTCTTAATCTAATAATAAATGGTATGAATGAATACTAGTTATTTCAGTTTCATTTTAAAATATTTAGTTTATTTATAGAACAAATAGAATTACTCCGGTTTAGTATAAAATAACGCTTTAAATATGAAATTCGGTTTTAATTATTTCTGTTTAATTTTAAAAATGTCCTCAAGATTATTTTTGCATTATAAGTTATTTCTCTTTCAAAGTAAAATTATAACTTATTATTAATCAGGTTCAACAGTAATATTACAAATTAAATTGTATAATAACCATTGTCGTAATGACATCAGTATCGTATCAGTTTTATAATGATAATAGTAATAATATAATTTAATTATATTTTTAATTAATTTAAGTTAAATACAAATGCATAACGACTTTAATATTCTTACTTCTTGATGATCAATCAAAATAAGGTTGTTTTAATTATTGTTCTATCCTGTATTTTATTGTAGGGATGCCACGCGGGTGGACCTATAATCGTATTCACTGTCCTTTAGGCTAGTTCAGTAAAACGGCTTTATTTAAAAAAAATGTTTAAAAAATATTTAACGTGTTTATTTAGAATATTTTTTTTATATAGAATGGCGTCTCGGAGGGCACATAAAATACTAGAATTAGTATCATCGAGTTCTTCGTTATCTTTGCAAAGTCATGAAGTTAAACCAATAGCTGAAACTCATAACGCTACTGTAGAAGACCTAAACAATATACCAAGTGAGAACATAGAAAATCTCCCACCAAATAAAAATCTTAACGATCTACTGATGGACAGGTACAATCTGACGATCATAAAAAGTTGGAAATATCGTTAGTTAGCAGCTGCGATGAAATATTATCAGAAAATGCAGACGATCATCTGCATTTTAGCCAAAAAATTGATTCCTGGTTGATTAGTTCAAGAAACATAGAAAATAAATCTTGTGACACTGATGAAAAGAGATTGCCAACAAGCCTTGTGCCAGACTATGACAGCGATGATTACAATAACTTGGAATACATTGGAGTTCAACAGGTACAAGTTCATCATCATCTAGTTCTTCTTCTTCTGGAACTTCCTCAGATTCAGATGATTCTTCATCTTCGAAAACAGAAGAAGAACCTGAAAACCGCAACACAGTAGCAGTTATGGCCAGTGAATGTTGCGACTCAGACAACATTCAGTTGAGACCTCAGAGATGTCCCTCTTCTAATAAATCTATTAATATTTCACCAGTTTATACTGATGTAAGTGATAGTGTAGATTTGAGTGATGATGACCCTACTTTCAAATATGAGACAGAAAAAAATCATAAAAGGAACTCCCAATTACCTTTTTCCCACTACTTCTATCAACAGTGACAGTGATACCAGTTCTTCGGATTTAAATGGTTCTACTCAAAAAAAGATTGCTAATAAAAGAGGCCGAAGGCGAACTAGGAATCCTGCGAAGTGGAAACAAAATAAAGCTAAAAAACTACGAAATACTGGTGAATCGTATGTTACTACAAGGTCACATAAAGTTGTTCCCAGTCGCTGTCTTAAAATTCCATGCACAGACAAGTGTAAATTAAAGTGTGTAGAAAATATATCAAATAATCAAAGATATGACATATTCAAAGAATTTTGGGACTTGGGGGATGTGGCCAAACAAAGAAATTATATTAATGGTTGTATGGTTGATATTGTGCCAAAATATAAGTACACAAATTCTAAAAACCCAAGGCGTCCTAATAAAGCTTATTATTTTTGCGTTAATTCTAACAAAATAAGAGTATGTAAAACTTTTTTTAAAGCAACATTAGATATTTCGGATCGTATGATTTTACAATACAAAATAAGGTCAGTGACGGTGGTTTCATGCTTGAAGACTTAAGAGGAAAACACAACAGCCACAAAACTCTTGATCCAAAACTAGTCGACGACATCAGGAAACATATTCAGTCTATTCCTAAAATCGAATCGCATTACCTCAGATCTAGTACTTCTAAAGAATATATAGACGGAGGAAAAAATATAAAAGATTTGTATAACGATTTTGTAGTACAGCAGAAAGAAAATAATAAGGAGATAGGAAATTATATAGCATATTACAAGATATTTACTACAGAATTTAATTTGTCCTTTTTCCAACCAAAAAAGGATCAATGTGATTTATGTTTAGCATATAATAATAGTAGCAAAGAGAAAGCAAAAGAACTAGAAGAGAAATATAATAAACACATAGAAGAAAAGACTTTAAGTAGAACTGAAAAACAAGAAGACCGCATAAAAGTGACTAAAAATAATATAGTAGCAATTTACGATTTAGAGGCAGTACTCCAATGTCCTAGAGGTGACACCTCCTCATTCTACTATAAATCGAAACTTAACAGTTACAATCTTACCATAACTGAATTGACTGAATTAAATTCAAAAACAGCATATGATAAAGTGCACTGCTATTTTGGGACGGAAGCAGAAGCTAAACGTGGAGCTAATGAGATAGAAAGCTGTGTATGGAAATACCTTGAAAGATTATTCATTCAAGAAAGCACTGAAGAGAAAAGCATAACATTCTACTCAGACAATTGCTGTGGGCAAAATAAAAATAAGTATATAGCAACTTTCTACCTATATGCTGTGAAAACGTTAAATATAAGAAGCATAACACACAAATTTTTAATTCGTGGGCACACCCATAACGAAGCTGACAGCGTTCATTCTTTGATTGAAAAGGAAATAAAGAAAAATTTGAAATCAGGACCAATTTACACCCCAGATCAATATGTGACATTGATAAAAAATGCTAAGAAAAGTAAACCAGCCATAAACGTCCATGAACTAACTTTTGAAGCCTTCCTGGATCTAAAACTTTTGCAGGAGGAATGGGGTTATAATTATAATACAAATGTGGATGGAGTTTCAGTTAATTGGAACGATATAAAAGTATTGATGATGAAAAAGGAGAAACCGTTTAGTATTTTTTACAAAAACTTATAAATATGATTGCTTCCAAGAAATTGATGTAAGAAATAAAAGAAAAAAGATGAAGAATATCCAAGAAATTACTCTTCAAAAAGCTTACGACCAAAGACAAGATATAAGTGCAAACAAAAAAAAGGACTTGGCAGAGCTTATTAATAAAGGATTAATTCCTCCTTTCTATGCCAACTTCTATAATCCAATAATTAATTGAACTTAATGGATCTCCTTTCTGTGTTTCTAATTACTTGTTTTTTTTTCAGTTTTTATAAGTTTAATTTTTAGATTTTGTTAAAAAATAATTACCTTTTTGTACCAAGTTTAAAAGGAAGGTAATAGAGAACCTGATATGTTAATACGTTTTTGATGTTTATTTTAAATGGGTATAAACTATTAAACCCTTTATAAAAGTTATTTTTTATGTAAACATTTTCTGACTTTGATTAAGATTGATTCCAAGGTTATTTTAGTTACTTAACAATTATAAGACTGATTTGAGAGTGTCAAGATTAAGAATAAGTTAATCGTTTTTTATTCATTTGTTTTGAAGTTTTAATTATTTTTGGAGGTTTATTTTTAAATAAATAAAAGGATAATAAATTATGTTTATGCTTTTTTATTTTTAAAATATTTGCAACAATTTTCTCGATATTTTAAATAAAAAGGAAATAGTTGGTATTCCTACAATAATAATCCAACTTCATTAATAAAACAATGTAATATAATCAAATAAGCCCATATGATTTATTTATTTTTTAGAGATAAACAGGATTATTATGTATTATGATGAACTTGTTTTAAGAATCACAATTTCCTTTAATCATAAAGTGCATTAAGTCGGAACTTTTTTTCTATCAACTATTTATAAGTCAATCATCAGTAAATTGTTATTTTTCGCGTATGCCAGCAAATCTTAATGAACTAAATTTTCAATAAAATCTATTCGAATACATAAAATACTTTAAAATTTTTTTTAACAGATCATCAAACCACGACCTGCGTAAGTGCAAAACTTTAAACAGCCGTAGCCAAAAAACATGATTTTTGAGTTATTTCTATGTTTGATTAAACGTGCGATCTGTGTTTGATGTAATGTACAGTGTCATCATCGAAATATCTGGCAAGTTAAATTTCGGACTAAGGCTTGCTAAACTTGTTTGTTATTATTATAACTTTCTATAGGATCCTTCTCTTTTCAAATCGTATATGACTGACAACAGTTTCAACTCTACATGCATTAAAAAAAATACCAAACCACACTTAAAAATTACAAAACCTCATCTTTTTTGTCACAATTTGTAGATAAAAATGTGTTTTTTCACCAATGGTTCTGTATTTTTTGCACTTATCTCACAGGAACTAAATGTTTCATGAAATCAAACATAAGATATTATACTTGTTTACAGCAATCAAGAGATGACCAGCCAGATTCCATAGAGGAAGAGATTAAAGAAGAACCAGATGAAGATTCAGAGCCCAAATCTGATTCAATGAAAAGAAGCGAAATCCCAAGGAAGTCTGATACATTCAAAAGGCAAGATAACCCAAGAAAAGCAGAAAGGGATGGTTCTAAAGATGTCAATGAGGATGTTTACTTTGTGGAAGACAAGTGAGTAACATACTCATTTAATTTAGGCATAGACTATGGAACAAATTCTTACATGTTTATTTATAATTAATTAAAAATATATTGTAGTCTCAATGCATGACCAACCTGTTTGTATTTCTGTTGTTTTACAATCCTGTTCAACTAAAAGTTGAAGGAAATCACTTTTAGCCATAAGATCGCGTGGGTGGACTTTGTGTGTTCTTTGTTTTTGCCATATGTACTTCTCAATAGATGATGCTACCTGTTCATAAATTAAGAAAGACAATATTATGATTCAATGTTGAATCATCATTTACTTAGGTTTACCACTTAAATCATTGGTTTGAAACAAACTCCAGAAAAATGAAACTAAAGTCAGTTTTTAAAGTAACATCTTACATTACATAGTAATTTGGTTGTAAAATCTTAAATGTGTATAAAAATGAAGTTTGTTTCTTGGTTCGTCTTCTATGCATCCTTTGACCATCTAATGGTAAGTGGATACTGTGGCCGATAGAAACCCGCACTTATGCATTCCCATATATATCCGATTACAGAGAAAACTTGTGTGCGCAACTGCAAAGTCTTCTTATAAAAAAGGCATATTAATACATGCCAGAACGAGCTAGTATATATCAATGAAGGAACCCTTTCTAAAAACCTTGCTAGAAAACTTAATGACATCTCAAACTTATATTATACCTTTAATTTCTAAAAATTATGTTATATACTTCATTTTTTAATTTCATTTACATCATTATAATTATTAGAGCACTTCAAAGTCCACTGCTGTGCATAGGTCTCTCGCAAGGAATACCACAGAGCACAGTCCGTAGCTACCTGCATTCCATATATTTCATACATCTTTCAATATGAAGAAATTTTATTTGTGTGTTATTAACTAACGCATTTTCTTCTTATAGGAGTAAGTCTCCCATAATGGTTGAGGATGAAGATCAAGGTGAGGTTTTTTCTTTGTTATTTCATCTATCTTTTAGGAGACATAGATAATTTCATTCCCGCTGCTAATCCTCTTAGTAACTCCAATTCGTATTCAACCTTAATGATATTTTTCATGTGCTTATGCAATTTTACCATCTATTCCTAATAAATTAGGAGGGGTTATTGTTTTAGTAATATTTATTTTAATTTTAATTATTCTTTAACCGTTAATAAAAAAAATTCAAGGAATTCAATTTTATCCTATCAATCAAATATTATTTTGATTTATAGTATCTATTATTATTTTATTAACTGGAATTTGAGCTTGTCC
>DWHP01007688.1:0-10846 GCA_018247895.1 Parnassius honrathi
GATCAGTGCATGCAATGGAGGGAGGTCGGTAGGTGCTCTTCAATCCAGGTAAGACACATCACTGTATTTAATTGAGCGGATGGTTGTAAATTTACTATTCATATCTATATTATGATGGATTTCCGCAAAGTAACGTGATTCTAACAATTAGATAGAAAAATATCAAACTTAAATAAAAAGTCAAAATCGACTTTAAAAAAAAAACTAAAATAATTTCCATTAAAAGCTTCTACAGTCGCGGGCTTTAATTGTTCGATACACTACGTCTAGTATCGAATCCTAACGAAAGTGTATAAACTATTTTTTTTAAACTGACCTCGTTTATATGTTCCATATTATATGTACAACGTTCTATGCAATAAAAAAAAGCAATTACTTACAATAAAAACCGACCTAGTAATGTAGTGCCATAAATTGCGGGCAAACTTACGACGTGGATTTACAGCAAACTATAAGTTAGTATTTAAACCCACATTTTGTTTCAAAACTATTTTTTAAATTAAATCAGGGCAGAGCTATGTAAAATAGTAGATTTTATACGCGACTCCTCCTCGCAGAACTGAAATCGAAATTCATTTGCAGATCTTTATTATTTCTTTCGTTAGCTGGAACAAACATATTTCAAAGAAATATAAGTTCTATGAAATTAAGGTTATTCTAACTGCAATTTAATTATTAATTAAAAAGACAGTAAAAACCATTTTCTTAGGCCGGGTTTCGGGTTGTAACCGGTACACTGAAACAGAGTGACAGTAAAATGTTTTTAATGCACGTTGCATATAATTAAATGGCGCAAGACCATTTTACGTACTTTCCGAGGCAGGTGGTTGAAACACCGCTAACTTCATAGCTCCTCGCTGCCGCTGTGAATATTTTGGCAGAAAGACTCAATTACAAACGTTTTTGGTAACAAATGTTTTATAATATTAAAAAAAAAATTGTTTGATCGTATTTTACGCGCTGCCATGCCATTCGACAGATTGGTGGATCAAAACTTTGTCAACTTACTGCTTGCGTAGCTTATAGGCATAATACAAATAATTTAGATCAAATGGCGATAATATCTAGTGAAATAAGTATCTCTCAAACAACTTTTGCAATAAACATTATTGAGAAAACACGTTACCTCGTACACTTTACTGTCACAAGTTGTTGGCATGTGTAATTAGTTCCAGTCCCATTGTAACTAGTGTTTGTCGAAATTTACTTTGGTGGTCTCATAACTTAGTTCAGTATATTAGTTGTGCTCTAATTACGTATTGTCTTAGGAAACATGTTAGAAGTGTGGTTTTCGGTTCGATACCAAAATGGCAAGGGGCCATATACCTCGAAAAACCGCCCACCGCTGGCAGAAAAAACTCTCTTGTGGTAGCCTCGTACTAGCAAGACGGAGAGACGACATGAAGATACATGCGAATAGTCGTTGGATGTCAGTGGCTCAGGACAGAACTTTGTGGAAATTTATGCAGGGGATCTATGTTCAGCAGTGAACTTGTGATGTACAATAATGATGATGATGATGTTACTAAACATACTATTCACATTCACTAGGATTTTTCCCTGTATAAGCATGTGAAATCTCTCTCAGTGTTTTATATACAAATATTGCACAAAGACAAAATATCCAGACACGATGATTATATGTGTCGATTATACGTGGTAGAGCCATGCTGCAGTAATATTAGTAGTATAGTTGTGGCACGAATGACTCGGCTCGACCGGGGAATGACCACGCTCTCACAGAATACCAGCTTAAAAACGTAGCTTACGTAGCCGCAGCAACCACTTACCATCAGGTGGACTGTGTGCTCGTTTGTCACCCTGCTCTATAAAAAAAACTTAGCATAAAATGAGGAACTTCCTGGACACACCGGTTAAGCTTTTAATTCACCTTTCTTTCAGCCTTGATATGGCACCGTGTGACTTCTTTTTGCTATTTAAAATAGAAAATCACCTCAAAAGGATACATTTTTATTATTGACATAACAGCATTCAAGCAAGCCATAAAAGATGTGGTTTTATAGAGTAAAGGTGACAAACGAGCATACAGTCCACCTGAGGGTAGGTGGATGATGTGCCCATAGACATCTACGACGAAAAATCAAAATGCAGGTGCGTTGACACAGAGTGTCAGATAGAACGCCTCGTTTTTCATAAGACAGCAACATGAAACTGCTATTTTACGCTGGTATTCTATGAAAGCGTGGTTCTTCCACGGCTTAGCCGATTTCGTGCTACAACCATCGACAGCTGCAGCATGGCTCTACCACGTATAACTTTTGAGCTGGACTAGAAAAGAGTATCGAAAATTAATTTAGATGTGTGCATTTTTGTGTAGATGCTGTTAGAGAATTCTTTGAAAAGATTTTAGTAATAAAAACTTTCACCCTAGAGCTCTTTGTAGTTTCGTAGAGCTTTCTCAGTGGCTCACGTGTTAATTTATTAATAAGTCGACTACAGCATCACCTGTCGACTCTATATTTTCTCATTTTCTTTATCGACGGGACACGTAAAACATCACGTTGCATTAATATGGGAAACTGTTCTTCTGTTCTTACTTTTTTTATAAGATAGTCGCGCTGGGTTTATTCATTTATTTAATCTTTATTATACACCTTATACTAAGGGATATAAAAGGCGGACTTAATGCCTTATGGCATTCTCTGCCCTAGGTTGCTTGCTGATTCTTACTAGAACAGAGGGTTTTTTTCCGAACTAGTATTAAATTAAGCATAAGAGTGACTATTTAATAAAAGTTTTTATTATAGTAGGTTGTTTATTTATCACTAATAATACATCAACGAAATTTCGTTTGTCCCTTCTTATAAAAAAGATTAAAACCTAACAATTTCCTCTAAAACTAATGTGGCTGATTTAATGGCTGGGATGAATGTTTTAAGGATACAATTTGATGGTGCCACATTGCAGTAAACATGGAGGATTTAAAGTATCCCAGCACGTGCATGTTTTGGGCGCTTGATACTTACGAACATATGACATACCCACCCTAGACCAATTAATAGGACGTATTAATTGGTGTCCTGAAGGCTAAATTTGGCGGGAATTACAACCAAAGCAAATTTAAACGTGGTAGAGCTACGATGCAACTATATTATGGTTGTAGCACGAATGGGTCCACCACGTAGTACCACGGTAGGACCACGTTCTCACAGAATACCAGTGTAAAATAGCAGTTGTTGTTGTGTTGTTATGTGTTTCGTATGGTGAGTGTAAGGAACTAGGACTTTTTACTAGAAACGAGGCATTCCACTAATTCCTCAAGGTTGACCACGCATCTGCATTTTGATTCTTAATCGGGGATTAATTTAGATGTTAATGGACCACTATACCTCTTCCTTATTATATTAAAAAATCTAATCAATATCTCCGAATCAAAATATTCAATTATAAGCTAAATTAATATAATAAAAAAAAGTAAAGTTACAGCCTATATACGTCCCTCTCCAGGGCTGAGGCCTCCGCTCATTTCTGAGAGGGTTTTAGGGCAAGGAATTGTCCGCCGCGTTGCCCCAACGCGTGTTGGCGAAATTAATATAATATTAAAACTAAAAAATAAAGAAACGCTTGAGGTTTTATTTAACGATATAAAATAACCGATTTTCAAGCAGCATTTCAAAATACTGTAAAGTTGGTGTCATGTTGACACATGCAATTTAAAATGGAAATTTAAAAATGTAGTTACCCGCGAGCTTGATGAACCGTATCGTTGTTTATGCAAATTACAAATGTAAAAATATACCATACTGCAGAATTTGTTTATCAACAATTTACATAAAAGTTAAATACGTTAGTTTGAATTTTTAGTCGTAATAAATACCGTCGGTAAACGAATTGTGGACCGCGCTTTGTGGCATTCCTTTGGGTACACCTATCTTCAGCAGTGGACCTGTGAAGGGCTGTAAAGGTGAGGATGATGACGAAGCAGATTGTAGGAATCAGCCATATGTTGAAGTTAAGATGTTCATTTAATTTTAAGAACCTGGAATAGAATTGATGGAATTTACGTAAATATTAATCATTATCATCATAACAGCTTCTCATAAATCAGCGCTAGACATCAATCTCCCCCAAGGCGTGACACAAAGCACGATCTTGAGTCACCTGGATCCATCGACGTCCTGCATCTCTTCACAGGTCGTCACAATTTACATCAAACGCTTAGCCCCTAAGAGCGAGCCACCACGGCTCAGGAGCGAAGTTAAGTGGAGAGATTTAAATTTGAAGATAGAGTTAGAGCCGATTATATTTGTCAGCCCCGTTATACTGTTATAATAAACTCGACTGTCAATCATATGAACTTGGGTTCGAATCCCCGTTCTAAAAGTCGGGCCAAAATCGGTTATAGCATTTTTCTGTAAAGAAATTTTCAGCAGCGTCTCGAATTCCTGAAAATATTTTGTGCTTTGTAGCAATGGACTGAGCTGCTGCTTTCCGAAGCACCACGCACCACACCGCTGGTCCTGCACCTAATCCCTCTCCAGTCGTACCTGACTACCATCCCACCGGACTATGAGAGTGGAAATAAAGAGTGTGCAACTTGTTTGTCCCATACACTCGTGCACTATAATCCTTTCATTGAGATTCCCGTTAAATTTTTTACCCCTGAGGACTAAATTTGAATGCCTTGCTAACTGTACAAAGGTCCTTCAGTCCTCGTCATCCATCGAACAAAACGCGCGATATCTAAATTCTGCTACCTCATTCTGATATTCATTGGGAGCGTCGTTGTACTCCAATCGACCCATTTGCGCAACAGCCTTAATACTAAAATATAAAAGTTAACATAACTATGATAATAACTTTACACAACGGTAGTTTTATTTCTAATTATATGAAATAACATGTATTTGTATTGTTTCAGGTACGTAAAGGAGAAGGCAACAAGAGTCGCATTAAATGTGTTTAAAAATTTGAATGTGTGAGTTATTCATCTGTTAAGAGTACGAAACTTGGGACTTGGAAAGAAATGCCATGGTAGAGTTTTGGTCAGAAGAAAGATGAGATGAGACGAAGTGATCCAAATATCTCCGGGTCGGATAACCAACTAATGAGGGCAAACTCATCCAAAAATGACTAAGCTAAAACCCACAGAATAGTAATGGAGACAAGCATTACCAATGAGAGTGTATTGGCTTTTCCCTCATAAACCTGCTTTTCCTGCGTGGTAATAAAGGTAAGTTTTGCAAGGACAGCTTTTTTCAGAAAATATATGTCAATGACTATACGATTTTATTTCTGTTAACTCTATCCAAAATCTCAAACAACACAGCAAAAGCAAAATTTGTCATCCAAAACAGTTTGAAATAATATGAAAATTATCCGTCTCAGAAGCACTAGTCATGTAGTTAAAAATATTGATTAAAAAATATAAAGTCAGTTTATTTTCGGATTTAGTAAAGACATTTGATACAGTCTCTGACGAATTCTTATCAAGGAGCTTGAACATCTCGGTATAACGGACCAGCATGTGTTATTTGACAGCTGAAGCTCTGTGCGTAAAAAAGATAACTTTAGTAGAAAAAAGGTCCGAGTATTGCTTGGGAACTCCTCCCACGGACGCATTCTTGGTTCGACGTTCTTCCTTATGTATATAAATATCTTGTATCAAATGGGACTTCCAAATGTGAAAATGTTAATCTTCGCCAATAACACTGTTTTTATGTTTATTAGAGATATGTGGAAAATAAAATCTCCGGCATTCGTCACATAAACACACGTTTAAAAACAAATTATATTGTGTTTTTTCTATAAGTCAGCAGATAGTTCGGATCTCGTACTTATTATAAATAGCTCGCTCTTGATATAATTTCATCGATGACGCCTATCATTGACCTAGAAATCAGATTTTTTATAGAATAACGGTTACAAATAATGAGCACACAGTCCATCTAATGGTAATTGAGTGCTGTAACTCTTCATATATCTTCAATTAAGAATCAAAAAGAGTTCTAGACACCTACCATATGTAACGCAACAGCATTATGCTGCAATTTGATGTCAAAGTTCTGTGAGAGCGTGGTAATTCTCTGATTGTGCTGACCCATTCGTGCTACAACCATAGTACAGCTGCAACACGGCTCCAATACGTGTAGAAGTAATTAAATATAATACAATTTTAAATTCTGAAACCCATATCGACCTGCTGAATATCAGAATACGAAAGCTCATTTTAAAGTTTATTATCATGTAATGAATTTCAAATGTTATATATTCGCTAATTTGCAGTATTTCATCTTCTTCTTCTCTTGGACAGTAAAAAGTACAAACTAATTACAAACATAAACAGAAATATCTTCAAAATAATACATATGTACTAACAGTAAAAAACATACAGTCGATTTGAGAACTCCCCGTTTTAAAGTCAGTTAAGAGATAGCTCATATAGATATCAGAAACGTCGTGGGATTGTTTTGTCCTGCACTTCACGCGTCTTGTGGTAGCTTTGTAATGAGCATTCATAAAAGCTTTTTCAGGCGTTTTATTTTAACATTCTTGTTTTATTGTCATTTAAAATGTTTAGAGTTCTATCAATGGATTTTTATATTACAATATAAGTATTTTAAATAGATCGTCAATTTACTCTCAACATAAAAAGTAACAAAAGGTACCCGCTTGAATTTCCATCATTTAACAATCCTGTCCGTCCGAAGGTTGTCTGCAAATATCTCTTTTGTTGTTTTTAATAGTTTCAACCTTTTAACCTTTCGTCTTTTAATTTTATTTATTTCATCTAATTTGGTATTTTCTGTCTAAAATTTGATAGCGGTATTCTGTACATTTAGTTTAATTTTTACATTTAAATATTTTTTTCAACTGATATTAAAATAAAGTAAACAACAGAGCCTTGATAGCTTAGAGGTTAAGTGATGATTTACCGCATGTAGGCGGTCAAGGAAAACATCGTGAGGAAACCTGCATACCTGATAAAACATATTTCGAGAACTGCTCCATGAATCTCTCAGAAATTAGTATGTGCCTGTGTCCAATAGTGGGACGTATAAAATAGCCCAAAAACTAGATAGTTATTCCAAATTCCATAATTTTCCTACAAACAGATTTCGACCCTAGATTGTACCACTGAAGTTTGTTACCGCATTTTAAAGTGTTGATTTATCTATAGGTATGTATGTATCACGGCAAATTCTAACTAAACAAACTCATTATGATCGCCTCATAAAACAGTCTGGCGCTTTTAATATTCAAAACGATCCGAATCCAAACATCCACCATTCTAAGCGTACCTCAGTATTTTATCTACTAAACTGTCAAGAAAATATGAAAATATGTTATTAGCCATTCCGCCCAGTTCACTACTGATCTATTAGCGTGGTGTTATTTTCGTTTAAGATTATCGTCTCTTCATCAACTGAAAAAAAAACAACAAAAAAACATCTACTTTTTCGAATTAAATAAGAAAGGCCTAAAGCACTCGTGGCATTGCTGTCTATGTAAATGGATTAGCCTGTGCAGAGATACAGACGAACGGACAGACAGACAATCTAACGACAAACTAGTTCGCCTTCCTTCTAGAACCCGTCATTCTGGCTTCCCGCCAAAGCTGTCCAAGGGAATTTCTGTCAGCCATCTCTTCCATCTCTGCACGGTGATGACGACTCACTGGTCCATGCAACAAAGTAGAAAGCCAATCTGCTATGCTCTTTCTTTGCGTCCGATGATGGGGGAAGCACACCACCGATTATACCGCGGTGTGAGTGCTCCATGACGAATGTGCGGTTCACACAGCGCTCGGTTCACATAGCACTCCTGTCCCTGGACATCAACAAGTCGAGTGGGCCTGACGGAATCCCCCGAATTGTGCTGAGGACGTGTGCTCCAGAGTTAGCACCGGTTCTTACACGTCTTTTCCGGTACTGCTAATAGTAAGTAACTAAATAAGCAGTAATATGCCCTAGGCGTAGTCCCAAAAAGACTGCTTTCGCACACCCGATCCCTAAAAAAGGTGACCGCTCAGATCCGTTAAACTATAGTACAACCGCCATCACCTCCTTGTTCTACAAAATAATGGAATCCGTTATAAACTGCCAGCTCATGCGGCACCTTGAGGATCACCAGCTGATTAGTGACAGTCAAAACGGTTTTCGTCGGTGTCGATCAGCTGGTGATCTTCTTGGTAGAGGCAGTAGAGTTCAAGGCCGCTAACTCCATTTGCCGTTAGTTTGGACATTGCATTGAAGCTCCCTAAGGGCTTTCCGAGAAATTGTCCTATTGGAACTTCCTTGCAGATCGGAGCATCAAGGCCGTTGTAGACGGTGCATGCTGCGATTACAAGCTTATTAATGCTGGCATTCCACAAAACTGCGTGCCAACACCAACGCTGTTTCTTCTGCATATCAATGATATGTTGCAAACTAGTAACACTCATTGATATGCGGATGACAGCAATAGTGATGCTCTGTATACCGGCCGTGCCAGTATTTCTCGGGAAAACGTCTGAAGTCGAGTCTTTGCTGAGCAGTCTCAATTTGGGGGCGACTAAATCTAGTCCAATTTAACCCTCAGGAGACACAAGTTTGCGCGTTAACCGCTAAAAGAACTCCTTTGTCGTATCTCCTCAGTTTCAAGGCACGCCCATTGTTGACTCAGCCTGTATCGGAATCCTCGGCGCCGACATATCGAGTGACTAGAATCGTCAGCGACCGAGTGCTTTCCGATTCACTGGCGCTGCGAGGAAATGTTGCATCTCTTTGCATTTTCTTTCGCATCTACCACGGAGAGTGCTCTGAGGAATTGTTCGGAATAATCCTAGCCGCCAAACTTTATGAACGCGCTACGTGGCAAACCTCCTGATACCATCCACACTATCTGGATGCTTGCGGTCCAACACTGTACGTTTCACTAGGAGTTTTCTACCACGTACGACCTCTTTGTGAAATAGTTTACCACTGGAGATTTTTCCGGACAGATACGACCTAGGGACCTTCAAGAAAGGAGCTTACTTCTTTCTGTAAGGCCGGCAACGCACATGCAATTCTCCTGGTGTTGCAGTTATTTATGGGCGGTGGTAGTCTCTTAATTAGGTGAACTATGAATACTCGTTTGCCTCTCCTATTAAAATATTGTACAACTGACTTCAATTGAAATAAAATATTTTATTGTTGATTTTTAAAACCCTCTCCATCGATTTCAATAAAATTTAAATGGGACTATCTAGGAAATACTATACTCTTCGAATCAAAAAATAATTTTCCAAATTAGTTCTTGCGTCTTCGAGTAATCGATGAATATACATAAAAAAACGTTTCCTACGAATTGAGAACCTCCTCCTTTTTTTGAAGTCGTTTGAAAAATAGTTATGCGTGCCTCAGTACCATGAAAATAATTCCTTCAGCTCAATAAAAGGAATTTATTTCGACATTTCAGACAGAAACTTCAATTTTATTTATATGTATAGATGTAGATATCATTTTGTCCTTCACAGATCCACTGCTACTATAACTATGTATAGCTATGTCTAGCAAAGTGTATATTTTTCTTGAAAAAATTACTTAGATTTCTGCTAAACTCTTCAACTTAAAGGTTTTTTCCTTCATATAACTTTCTAATTTCGTTGATAACATTACCAGATATATAAATAACTTTATTTATCTACCTAATAACTAGGTAAGCAAATTAAGCTGATCCGATGTAACATCTCAACAGTTAACTTATTTAACATCAGATTTGATTCCAACATCATTATTTCTGATTGAAAAAAAAACCCTGCACTTTTCATTTGCTACGAATATCGCCCAGAATTGAATTGCCTTCCTTGCTGACACGAGCGATGAAATCAATTTCCTTAGCATCGATATTTCCTATTCGATAACGTTACATTTCACTTGACATTTCTTTCACTACATAAATCTTCTATGTCTTTTTTATTTTTGCTTCCATTAACTTCGATTATTTACAGTTCATCATTTTCGTCATCATAATTTTTTTAGTAAATTAGCACTGGTGCTACTGCTGAATATATACTGAGTGTAGCCCTTTCCTAAATGCCTCAAAGGACAGCCTGAATTCTACGATAGGTTACTGCAGACTATGTCAGTCTCTTAGAAGACTTTTGTTCTGCCGTGAACTATGATTATTACTTTATATGGACGTAAATTCAAAAAGTATGGGTAACAAATTAGTACCCAGTCCACGTGATGGTAGTAGGATGCTTGTGGCTCACTTCTATCTACGTTAATCCTCCATTAAGTATATAAATAAATAAAAATAAATATTACTTACACGGTTATGTTGTTTCTAGTTAATATGATAATTGGTTAGATAACTTACATTTATTGTTAGTTTTGGCAGTGTAAAAATATCCAGTACCTCATATCGTCCCGTGATATATACTTTCGATCTCATCTTCTCATCTTGTCAAAGGTCTCCCTCTGCCTCTTTTTACTCGATTAACTATCAAAACACAAATACTTCGTCATCCCTTAAGACTGAGATTAAATTGCCCTTGGTACTAGTAAGAGTTAATTCGCCCTTGATACTAGTAAAAAGTTTCTGGATCTCATCACTCACTCTACAATACACCGTGCAGGCTGGTATTCTGAGTAGGCGTGATTTTACCACGAACGATCGAAGAATTCGTGCTGGAGATGTAATACGTTACAGCATGACTCTACCACGTACAAAGATTATTTATTTATTTATTTATTTATTTCGAAAACCAACAGCGTATACAGAAAATATTTAACATTAATGTAACAAACTAAAAGTATGGCCAATAACAGGTTTCCCTTATGTTGCTTGATGGTATATTGTTGTTGGAAGAAATACAAATAAAAACAATCCAAAAGACAAATCATAAACAATTTAGTGT